>JAQIWA010001157.1:0-20714 GCA_034693305.1 Eueremaeus valkanovi
CCTAGGTTTTGAGCCAAAAGTCCGCCATTTTACCCCTCCCTATACCCCCTGACTCGGCCGACCTTGCACATCCCTACAGTATATACAGTACAATTCTAGCTTTTAATAAGTGATCCTGTGCATTTTGAGATTTAAAATGCATAAAAATAAATAACACATAACATGTGCTAGCACCAACCCCCTTTCGGGGGACACAGCCGAGCCTCTGGAATTACAGGCAGTGTTTTTACCTTGCGGTGTCGGTGGAGGCAATGCTACGTGTCTGAGATTTTACAGGACATGTGATGGGCTTATCGCACCACCAAATCTTGGCTCACTGAGTCAAGGGCTCGAATTCCAGCTCTCAGGCTCAAAGTCGTGCATTCTAACCAGTGAGCTATTGGGGCGCTCTATAAAAATAAATATTGAATTTTAACTGAAATGCCTCAAATGAGTCAGATTTTAGCCTCGTTTAGACAGACATTATGTTTTAAGTTACTCGAATACACCGACACTTTGCTTATTTCACTTTAGAACGACATGGAGTTATTTGCGCGGTAATGCGGTCATATTGATATTCCAATTGAATCAGATATTATAATTTGATATTGATTTTAATATTTGAGCAAGTACCGTATTCTAGTTAATGTTCTTTACATATAATAGAAAATAACGGTAAAGTGCTAGCATACCTGTCCTATTCTCCCAGCCTCCGTGATAGTCATATGTCATAACATTAATCAAATCTAAATATCTTTAAATATAAATCGATTTAATATAAAGTTCAACCAATCGATACAAACAGATATCCTGTCCATACTTACTGAGCGATTGCAGGGATATCATAAGCCGGGTCTATATTCCATTTGCCTGCAGATACTGCAGAAGTTAAAAGATATCCGCGCGGTGTGAATGCTTGCTTCAGTTCCCTGAGTAGTGCCACCAAATTCTGTTTGTCTTCAGGTCTTCCTCCTCTTGAGGCCGGGTATTCTGGAGTAAACCATAGTTTAAGTTCAGATGCGTATACAGTAAGTGAGTGAAACCAAAGTATCTTATTATCAGATTTACTGTATTTTCATTTATAGTCAACTATTTGTTTGACTACATCTGAGTCTAAATTCTAAGCAATACATGCAATGCATACCCCAATCGAGATCGAGTCCATCGAAACCATATTTCCCAATAAACTCGACAACACTTTCAACAAAAACTTTTCGCGATTCAGGATTGGACGCCATATTAGAGTACTTGAGTGATCCCTCATTCCAGCCCCCGATTGCGATAATTGTCTTCAAGTTTTTGTTAATATTTTTCAAAGAGTTAAACCTCAGAAAAGCTCCCTTTCCGTAGTTCTCTTTCAAGTCGTTGTAGGGGTCGAGAGGTCTGATTTTGTTGTCCTGACCCAAACCGGCGAAAGAGTATATCAAATGACTGTAACATTAAATCGATATTTGTTTCATAAAATCAGAACTTTTTGATTGTGAATAAGACCTGCAGAGGAATGGATCGATCTCTTCGACAGGAAATCTTCCGTCGCCCGGGCGGTAGACGGACCAACTGCCGTAGTAGCACAGGAGCTTCATGTCACCCGGAACTGGACGTATGGAAGCATTTGTCAGAATTGTTTCGTCAATATTGTCCAAAATATTCAATCAAAAGAAATATCTTAAATGCATCAAGGTAGGCTTATTGAACAGCAGCAAGGTAGGCTCAATGACAGCGTTATATACCGTATTAGTATTGAAGACTATTATTAAATGATCAAGACCCTTTCAGTGCCAGTGATTTGCTAATTTTAGAGGTTTGTAATAAATAGTCTACTTTTCTCACCTGTCTTACAGTCATTCTAAAAGTGAATCAATTCTTCAGTATTACTCAAAAGCTTTGGTTTCAAACTTGGATTACCTGCTTATTGTTTCATATCGTTTTATATTAGCATGGTAAGTTATGTTTAACTTCAAATAAATAGCGAAGAAGAATGCCTAATATGAATTGACCCCTACTTTCACCCTGGTCGATTTGCTCGAAGGCTTCACTATAACTGATCTCTATGAATCCACTTTATAACGAATCTATATCCCCCCCCAACAGAAAGTAGAGGAAACAAATTATGAAAATTAGTTACGAATTTTAAATGGTTTCAAAATAGGATTTTTTGAGATATATTTTTAAATCATCTTTAACTCAATTTTCATTTTTCTGTATTATTTCTCTTAATTATTAAAAAGGATTTCAATTAAAACAAATAGTTTGAGAGGGAATGCAATCGAAAGTTCGTTATCTTAAACACAAAATTGATTAAAAAAATAATTATTTTTAATAAAAATTATTAAATTTTAAAAATTATTGTATATTAGGCTTAAAATATAGTTTCAAATATTTGAGCCCTATTTCCGGGCGAGACTTACCTGAGTTGGAAGCATCTGATTTGCCTTCGACCTCATGTTCAGAACAGCCCAGAGATTGTGAGAAGATATTGAGCCAAACAGAAACAATGAGTACTAAAGTCTTCTTCTGAGACATGACTTGAGAGAAGATTTTACAGATTTTGTTAAATCGTTCGAAAGATCCGATTCTGAGTTCGGATAGATTTTGATGAAAAATGATTGTTAACCGGAATATATAAGTTCTTCAGTGAAAGTATTATTTTAATGAACTCGAGTTCGCAAACACTTTTGATGAGATGAGTCCCACCTCTGAACTCACTTGAGAGGAGTTTGGGCTCAAGTGTTGTTAAGGTTAGTAAACTCACTGGTTTTGGGTGAGGACTGAGGACTGACTGCTTTCGATCTCTTATTAAAGCTATTCGACGAGAAATGATTCATATGAGTCATAACACTGTCAAACATGCCATCCCTGCTCTTCAGTGTTCTTCACTGGTATTTGATTTTTTTTTATAAATAAGATTCAGATTTATTATTCCAGTAAAACATGAAAGAAATTAGCTCTGGGTATAAATCAGGAAGAAATCTATAATTAAGTAAAAATATTAGTTTATAATTATTCTAATCTGTAATGTATGACAGATTGAATAGCAAGGTTGAAATTAGATACAGGCTATTTGAAAATTTCAGAACTTTTAATTCTAATATAAATTGAAAAATAAAATAAAGTTGATCGCTTTTAAATGATCAAGCTAAGTTCTATAAAATGCATTAAGATTATGGTTAAAACCTATAATGTATTAGTTGAGGGTAATTGACATCAGTCTCACTGCGCAACTCGGTATCAATTTTTACAAAAATCATATTCAATATTAAATTATATAAATAACAATTCAATGTACCTCTACTAGATTTCCTAACTATCCTTGACTTATTTCACCGTGATGCTAATTTGACATCTCCAAATTATTTTGGATACTTTTGTAAATTTAGATCCCAGGGTGGTATTGGTCTTTTGATTCTGATTACAGTATATACGAAATATATGAATAGAATTCAATACATAGACTGTAATACAGTTTCCCTCATCTGCTCTGACTTTGATTTTTTTGACATTTATTTAATACGAAATAAATTATTAATAATAGAAATAGAGATAAAACTGAAATTTATTCTGTAATAGGATTAAGTAAAGTGCAAAACATTTCAAGAGTAATGTCCCCTAAGATTCTGTTCGCTTGTCTGAACAGTTTTACTTTCATTTCAAAAGTTGTTTCGTCTGTTTTGTGATTAGTTTTATGAACTTAATTGAGTCGACGGCCGGAAAGGAATTTCTTTTGTTTTATTTCGGTTTTAAAAACATTTTATTTATTATTTATTGAAAACAATTGAATGAAAAGCAGTTTATTTGTGAAGTGAGTCCAGTTGTGTCTGAATGGCTTCAATACTTTCGTACAGATTCCACAACTCGTGTCGATCCAAGTCTATCGATATGTTTCTGTTCCTATGCTTCCCATTACGCAGAGTCAGGTCTAGCTGTGCCAAAGGTACTGGAGTTGTGTCCGACCGACAACTCTGGTCAGTCATCAATTTGATGGTCCAATTCATGTCTGACAAACGATTGTCTGATATATCAAAAGATCTTTCTTTCAATCTATCGATTAGTTTCGAAGCATTTTTACTCCAAATCTCTCCAAAAATAACTGTCTTTTCGGTCTCTAAACCCAATTCTGTTAATTCTTTGACAAGAATTTTAGGTTTCATTACATTATAGACGATTTGTTTGAGTAAATAATGGACTGATTTTATAATGAGTTTCACTTTCTTTATATCATTTATAGAGAATATTGTCTTTAGTTTTAATTCTTCTTCTTCTGAGAAAATTTCGCCATAATTTTGGTCCACTTTATCGACGACTCGGGTCAGAAATTTTGAGAACTTTATCGAATCAATTGTATTGATTAAAGCTATCGATTCACTCAATCTGTAATGTAATCACAACTTAAGTAGTCATTCAATAAATAATCGTTTTATGAAAACTCGTATTTTATTTATACATAAAAATGATTTCTAATTAATTCAATGACTCTATACTCTACTCATCTTCAGTGGTATTGACCAAAAAATATTTGTTCCCTAAACCCACTGAAACCAAAGACCTCTTAATTCATTGACCCATTCCTCGAATCAAATCAAATTCCTTTCACTTTTGAAAATATTTTATATTTATTTTTGTTTCGACTGAAGAGAAAATCAAAGTTAACTAAAATATATAATTATAGCTCAGATTTGATTGAAGTGTTCAACCGATTCAACATTTTGGTTGTCTTTAAGTCAAAGGCTTTGACTGTTGACTCGTTTCATGCATTCCTCGGAATATAAACTCACACTGAGGTCAGACAACTCCTTCTAAACTTGATTTACAAATAATAGTCGACTCAACTCACGAATTAATGCTAAACAGAAAGCATTTTGTAATATGCTCTCGGCGTTTGGCTCCGGGCAGGTGAACCACCCAGTCATTTTAATTTGAAATCAAGGTTAAACTATGTAGGAATTGGTTAAAATTTATATGAATTAAGTTTAATTTTGATTCAAATTCAACTAAAGGTTAGATTAAATATGTAATAGAATTATACATTTGTAATGCAAGCTAACGGGTGAGGGGCTATGATGTGTGTCCTCGCGTTTGCCGATTTACTCGGTGCCAAATTAACACTTAGGGTTAGTGTGTTCTGTATGCAAATTTGTAACGACGAATGGCCACACCAAGGGGGTCATCATTGAGTTTAAGCTTAGTTTTTGGGAAAATTAAATTGTTTTGTGGGAATACCATAAGATTTACAAAAACAAATTATATATCATTTTTCTCGTCTAATCAAGCTCAATAATATTATCAATGAAATAATGGAATTTTTTTCAAAAAATTTTATTTTGGTGAAAAAACATAATTTAACAAGATCAATGAATATACCATCGAATCCCACGTCTTTTGCTGATTCGAAAAATATATACAACGTTAGGGTTTTGAAATCGCAATCGGCTCAAAATACGGAAAACCAAATTCGCAAAATTGACCAATGTGCAATTTCTACCCATTACAGTGGCCATTCGCCGCTATAAAATCATATATAGAATAAGCAAACCCTAAGGGTTAAATTGACACTGACAAAATCGGCAAACTAGAAGACACAGAACATAGCCCCTCACCTGTCAGGTCGATTCAGGGCTTTGTAGATAAATGCAGGAGAAATCAGCTCAGGAGGAATGAGACTTAGGGATGGGAAGCTTGACAGATCTAAATGAGATAAGACCAGGTCAAATCAGTAGTCGAGAACATTCTTGTAATAGGACTCTTTCAAAGTTTTGTTGATATAATTTTCAAAAAGTTTGCCATTTATTGCTCGCAACCGAATATATTACAAACTTTTTGAAAATTATATCAACAAAACTTTGAAACTTTTTTCAAGTCCTATTACAAGAATGTTCTCGACTACTGATATCGTGTTTCACTGGATTCACTCCCAGCGAAAGGCAATCAAAGATTACGGCATTCGCTTCACTGATTGTCTGACCAACAGAACAGTAGAGCAATTAATGTCTGCTCAAAGTTCTTGAAAACGTTCACTTTGATACCGAGGTTCTGGGTGAATTTGAAGTTGTGAAACAATTAATAAGAATGCGTCCTGGTTCAATTCAAACAATATTAATAATTATTATTATTCGACTCAAATATATTGAGATTTTGTCTCAAAACTAGTTTCATATATCAGTTTGAATCGTCTGATCTGTCGGGTCTCAGTCAGATTACCCCCTCCTGTGACCCCTGGGCTTATGACATAATATTCTTCGTAAAACAATTTCGTTGTGACTGAAGGAAAGGTATATTTGAATAGAAATTATTTAATCTCTTTTGAGACATACAGACAGTCATACGGTTTGGAGAGTCATATGAATTGAGTTTCGGATTAGTTCTAAGAATACATGCCATGAAAGTGATCTTCAAATCCGACTATTATTGCGATTCAACTGATTGTCAAAAAACAATTTCAGCCAAACCTAAACCCAAACCTAACTCAGTGTTATTGCATAGAACTGTATATTCGGCTCATTTGCGGCAAATTATATATAAATGAAACCGAAATCATATATCGAGTCAATTGATGTAAAGTGTATTGAAATCGGAATTCAATTGCAATCAAATGAATATTTGAAACTTCAGACCAAATCCGTGCCATTTGTGTGCATACAGTCAACACAATTAACACAATAATTGCTTAGAAATGATTTGATTATAAGTGAAGAATAGATTCAATTGATTAGTAATCAGTGATCACTTACTCTTCGCTTTTGTCCAGCATTTCCATAGATTTTATTGAATTTAATTTCAAATATATATTGAATTCATAGCGAAAGGCGTTTTAAATGAGTGTATGAGTGCTGTCATATGTTTAAGCTTTCCCTCTCCCGGGCTATACGTTCCGGACGACTAAAAATCCTCTGCAATTCAAGTGCTGACAAATAGGAAACGAATAAACAGAAAACAAAAAGTAATAATCTTTTGATTAACCGGACATACAGTACATCTGACTGACTCTGAAAATAAGCAATTATTTTAATAAAATCAAAGGAAATGAAATCAACTCAACTCTGATTGGTTGAGCTGAACTGAGCTGAGCTTAGGCGCATTTTTAGCGAGTATATTCGCTTATATTCTTGAGAACCTATCCGTCTGTCTGTCCGTCTGTCTGTCTGTCTGTACGTCTGTATGTCTGTATGTCTGTATGTCTGTCTGTCTGTCTGTCTGTCTGTCTGTCTGTACGTCTGTCTGTCTGTCTGTCCGTCTGTCTGTCTGTACGTCTGTCTGTCTGTCTGTCCACCATTGTTGTAAAACTTTTCAAAATTTTGAAAATTATACTCATTTTTAGATTTTTAAGTTTATCAAAAATTTGAAAATTTTCAACAATGTTGTCATTGTTAGTACAGCTAAACCAGTGTTACTACAGATAAATACTATAGATATCTACCCAATTATCTTCTAATGGTCAAAATTATCACCATTTGATCCCTGGTATACTCGCTGGTAATAACGTTCGTTCTTGTTTAAAATTAGATATAGATTAGTGTTTACTCGCAATAGTACACTGAATTAGATTGAGTCAATAGATTGCATTGAATTGATTGCAAACTTGAAGTCAGACCAAAACTAACTGTAAGTTTATTTTAATTATTTAATTAATTAATTATTAATTAATTAACAAATTTATTAACTAATTGATTGTCTGAATGAATGAATGAATGCATTACTGAATGAAAGAATGAATGACTGATTGATTGAATGACAATAAAAATAAAAGTTTTTGAATGAATTGAATGGAATCTGTTTAATTTTTTATAAATTAATATTAATTATTAACCTCATTTAATTATTATAGAAATAATGAATTTATATATATATTTTAAATAATTTATAAAAATTTTACTTTTTTTCTAAATGATATACTAGCTTGCAATAACGTTCGTTCTTGTTTACTATAGCTCAAGCTCCACCTCCATTGATTTCATTTCCTTTGATTTTATTAAAATAATAGCTTAGATAATTACTTAACAATTATTTAAACAATTTATAAATCGATTGAAAATATAATTTCGTTTCACTTCGTGTCTGATTGGAAGGGAATAACAGGAAAGGGATTAATATATTAATTAATGAATCGTTTGTTTGGTTTATCCAAAAGTCTTTATCAGAAGAAGTGCTTATCGTTTGGATCCTATGATTCACTGATCAATAGATCTCTAATTAGAAGAGAAATTAAGAAATCGATTGAAATGTCTTCCGAAACGAGATATTCGGCGAATAAGAAGACATTAATAGCTGTCTGTCAGTTGACCTCCACTGAAGACAAGCAGAAGAACTTTGAAACTGCAGAGGCTTTGGTCAGAAGTGCGGCCCGTATTGGCTGTTCGGTTGTATTCCTTCCCGAATGCTTTGATATGGTCTGTGAGACCCGACAGCAAACTATGGCCAACACTGAGCCCATCGATGGCCCACTTGTCGACCAATACAGACAATTAGCCAAAGAGACCAAAGTCTGGCTCTCTTTGGGAGGACTTCACGAAAAGAAAAGCCAATCAAACGATGGAAAGGCATTCAACGCTCACATTGTGGTCGACAGCAGCGGAACAGTAGTCTCGGTCTACAGGAAAGTGCATTTATTCAATTTGGAGATTCCGGGTGTCGTACGACTTGTCGAGTCTGAGTTCTCAACGCCAGGAGACCGAGTTGTGGCACCAGTAGATACACCGGCCGGAAGAGTAGGTTTAGGCATATGCTATGACTTGAGGTTCGCTGAGTTCGCCATATCATTAGCGAAGGCCAGAGCGGATATACTGACCGTTAGTTTGCTTTTGTTTCAATTCAAACAATATATTCAATCATTTCTGTTGCACCCGTAGTACCCGTCCTCCTTCACAGTTCCCACGGGTTTGGCCCACTGGGAATCGCTATTACGTGCGCGGGCTATAGAGACCCAGTGCTATGTAGTGGCGGCCGCTCAGACGGGAACGCATAACAAGAAGCGGTCGTCTTATGGCCACGCAATGGTCGTCGACCCGTGGGGTGCGGTTATCGCCCAATGCAGTGATGGCATCGGCTTCGCTGTGGCGAACATTGATTTGGATTTCTTGCAAAGCGTTCGCCAAAAGCTTCCCGTTTGGAGCGACAGAAAGCCTGAGCTCTACGGGAACGTAATCCCAGCCCAAGATTTGGTCCCCACGAGTGGTGAAAGCGATCAGTCGTTTCGTTTCGGTCCGACGGCTGTCGTTAAATCCGCTCAAGTATTCTATAGGACAAAACATACGATTGCTTTCGTTAATCATAGGCCAGTACTGGCCGGACATGTATTGGTTGCGCCGCTCAGAGAGTCAAAACGATTACAAGAATTGAATAGCGAAGAGATAACTGATTTGTTTTGTGTCGTTCAGAGGGTTCAGAAGGCAGTGGAGACCCAACACAATGCAAACGCGTCTACTATAGCCATACAGGACGGCATCGATGCGGGCCAGTCCATAGAGCACCTACACGTTCATATACTGCCGCGTAAACCGACGGACTTCGAGGGAAAGATCGATCAAATCTATAGTGAACTTCAAAAACACGACAAAAATGAACACAAATCCAAATACAGTGTTAGAAGTGAAGAGGAAATGGCTGTCGAGTCGACTCAACTCAAGTCTTATTTGATTTTATAAAACATTTATTTTTTGTTAAACCGTTTAAACAGTTATTTGTTATTAAACTTATTATTAGTCAGTTTTGTACTCTTGTTCACTGGACTGGCCTTACAGTTCGGTTCGTGCTTTTCGAGCCTATCGGCCAAAAATTTTCGGTTGCATTTGCGGCAACTGACCAGTTGGCTCTTGAAGTGGTCCCACGCACTGCTCAGCTCAGACGGGTTCTCACTCTTGCCTAACGAACACAAATCAATTCAATAGTGAATTAAAAGTCAAACAAATCGTATATTTTTATAGCGAATTAGCGATTATTGTCACTATTGGAACAGTAGCTTATCTGCGATCGAACAAGAATATCAGTCCCACTCGAGAGCTCATGTGAGTGAACATTCAAATAGGTTGAGCCATAGAGTAGGACATAGTTTAAATGAGACCTCTCTCAGGTCTCCAGTGAAGTGCTAGGAAACACCCGGATCATAGTTATGAGCTTAGAATTGAACCGTCAGATTAAGATTTGGATCAGATATGTCGGGTCAGTCGATCTAAAGGGTATTTTGGGTTGAAATACAAATACATATATGAACTTCCCTCAGACCCCAAATTAGTGGTATATTAAAATTCTAGGCGTATTCTGGACCGACCCCTTCCCCTTCACCTTTAACAACTGTGGTGTGTATTACCCATTTGGGGCTCAGATTCAAGTTGTGACGGACTGTTCGTTTGGAACCAGGTTTGACCCCTCTATTAACCTCATCACTGATCTCATCCTTTCTCATCAAGCTATATTCGTAGAGTCAATAGATATCCTGTTTATCGCCTAAAAACAAGAATGCAATTTGCCTACAGTTGAACACATATTATTGATTGCATACCTGTGCCCAACCTTTTGCTGTTATTATTTGTTCTGCATTTGAGTTCGTGTAAAGTCAATGAAGAAGTGCTGTATTTTCTGCCACAAGTAGTGCACTCGAGGAATGTTGGCTTAAATGGTTTTGGACAGGCATTCAGTTTAAAATCCGATTCAGTTGGATCCGATTCAGAATACTTAGTCTCTGTGTCCCCTACACTGCTATTCGCACAAATGGCAACACCTGTGCCACCAATGCCTTTACAACTCTTCTCGTGAATCTGAAAGTGAAAACAATGACTGCGCTGTCAATGAGTGGTTGCACTGAACGGAAGGCTTAGTTATGTTATAATAGGGATGAATAAAGACATATCTATACTGTACTGTACGTACGGGTAGTCTATGAGGAAAGAATGTGCGCAAACAACGCGAACAAGGGATCAGTTGTGCTTTGAAGTGTTGCCATCCATCAGACCCACCGCTCTCTTTGGCGATGGCGTCGACTCTACTTCCCTCTCGACTCTCATTTGTTTCTTTCATTCTTTCATTTTCTTTCTTAATCTGAATTCAATTCAATTCAATCGCATTATTGATAAAAGTCTAATAAGATTTGCAAATATATAATAGGTTTCTGTTCAGTGAAATCGGAGTCTATTTTTAATTTCAAGAAACTTGATGTCTGTAAGACTGTCCAAGCTTAAACAACTCAATATAACTTATATATCAATATATAAAGCTTTTGCATGAATTGGGATTATTGTGAAGATATTTATAGTTCATTTAGTAGTAGTAGTAGTAGTCCTGACATTCGATAAAAATTGCTTAAACTTTGCGTATGCTATGAAATATCTGTTAAATGTATGTCATGTCAGGGTCATAAGTAAGAGCACCATTCACGAAATGCACCTAGTGCACACCTCAAGCGACTTTTTCAGGCGAACATAATACATTATATACGATATATGAATGTGCCAGGTCAGATAGCTATAAAGTGAACGAGCAAAAACTTCTCAACCTTAATAATAAGTTCATTTACTTGTATATGGATTACTACTACTTATTGATCGATATAAAGCAATGACATGTTTGGTTGCATTTGTCCTATCAATTCATCCATACCTTCGACCAATTGTTTTCTTCTATCGATCCGTTCACCGAATGTTTCGAAATCTTCTTTTGACCGACAAATACGGATTCAATTTGAATATGCATTTTGTGTATAGACAAGGATTGAACGGATGGACATTGAGTGCAATCATTTCCCTTCTTAGTGTCGTCCACTTCCATCAGATCCGCTCTTTTTATACCATCTTTGAGTGCTTTCTTTGGAATCGATGGATTGTTTCCACTCTTATTACACCTCATAATCGATGACTTATTAGTTTTGAACAAATGATGGCATTTGAGTGAATCACTTGATATCTTTCGCTCACATTTGTGGCACTGATTGCCGGAACCAGACATAGAAGACATAGAGCTTTGTTTCACTTCAGGTGACTTATTGCTGACATTTTTCGAATAAGTTGTCTCACATTTATCTATTCCTTCAATGCATTCATTCAGCTCTGAATCCATTTCTTTTGTCTTCTTATTAATAACGACCGGATGTTTCAGATGAGGTGTCGGACGCTCTAACTTCTTGGTCCGGGGTCTCTGATTCCTATCCATAAGTCAATATCAACGGAAACTAAGTCGCAATGAAATCGATCTCAAAAACAAAGAGCAATTCCAATGATTATGTGATATCTGATCAAAAACAGTATCATTTGTCGCAACAATCTATGAATTATCGAAAAAACAAGATTACGAGCACTGGATCTAATCCGCATCAGCTATACATCATTGCCGCCTATTATGTGCGTTTATCTGATTGGGTTGGTCTCACTCCTCACCCCTACCCCTCACCCTTACCCCTCAACTCCTAAAACCCGAATTCCTATAAATTATTTGGTTTCAGCTCTAAATTCTTCAATAGTTCTCTTCATCTGAACTACTGATACACTTGAATGAAGACTATATTACTTACTCTTTTATATCCATATTTGGGTAACCATTAGTTCCTTTTCATATAAGGCTTATATGAATTATAACATCAATTATCAAAACAGATTATAATAGGAATAATGCAAAACATTATTGAATATGAATTAGTGATTATTTCTATTTTTCATTGGTCTCCACAGAAACAGTTTATTGGCATTACATGAACACAGAATATATCGCGCACTCAATGTTAAGGTCGGTTCAGAACAGTTTAGAAAGTTATTGCTCTACTATTAGACAATATAAGAGTCTAATTGTTATTAATAATTAGTTCATATTTTGTGGAACTCAGGTATTCAGATAACACAGGCGTGAATTTGTTGGAATTGAATGACAACAAGGTGAATCCAAGAACATATGAATGCAATAATACTATGAACAGAATTAACAGAATAATTGTATAAATTCAAAATTAGTGCAACATTTCTTTTATCAAGGTTACATTTTATATCATCTAATATTAAGAGCAACTATTTTTCAATATTCAAAATGATCGCCATAAATTATCCGCATCATAAAATATAGGGATGTGCAAGGCTCAAAATGTCAGGGTTTTTTTTAATTTTTTCCAAAATTGATTGGGGGTACCTATCATTAATTTGACCCACAATTTTGCCAAGATGATAAAAAATAGGATTTCACCAATTTTGTAGCTGAGGTAAAGACTGTTTGCCTCTATTGTAGTTCCAATTAATTTTTTTCCAGAATCGAAGAGAACTCTTGTATTAATATTAGTCAACAATTTTTCGCGAACTAATGGGGAGGAAGGGATCGAAAACTCGTAAGAAAAAGAATACTTTGATGTGATTACGACCTTGCACTGTGCCAGTTGCACATCGCTTATGCTGGATAGAATAGGTTGAAATTCTGTTGAAGTTGCTTGAACAGAATATTAATATCTGTTGCACATAAAAAGGTTATACACTGTTAATATTACTAACCTTTGCGAATCATATCTGAAATCGGGTTCATTTTGATATTTGAAGTTAAAAATTGAAATAATTGTAAATATTATTGAAATAAAAGTACATTTTTATTATAACATCAGATAATATAATATATTAATTAATTTCAAATTTGAGTTCAACTAAATAACGAAAGATTTATAATATATTAAAAAGATATAAAAAAACAGTTATTTCATAACAGAATTATATTCTTATAATAAATAAATATTAAATAATAGTCAACAAAATTGAGTTTGAATTTAAGCACTTGTGGTAATACTGAAATTCGGATGCTTTGAGTGCTCTGAGTCATTGAAGATCTCGTTTTGAAACATTTTAATGAGCAGTAATTCTACGCTTTTCTTCTCTTTGATAATAATCCTTAAATCGGATAAATTGAAAGAAAGCCAAAAATTATTCAATTCTTGTTCGGTTTGATTACTGTTTGCTTCAATCAAGTCGTGGTCGGCGTCTACTAAGTCTTCGAAGTGAGTGTATTCGGCATTAATGACCGGTTCCTCTCTTTTCTGCAGACAATTCACTCCCAACTGCTCTAATCTGAGCTGAAAATTGGTTTTCTTGCTATTATTGTCAGTCAAATCGATGTACTCTAATATAAAAGCCTCCAAAACAAAAGCTGTGAATATATTGAGCACAAGTATAACGCAAATCAAATGAAATGACATAAAATAAATTCTCGTTAGTCTCGTCTGTAGGACCAGCTCTTCAGTTCTGGCCAATACATGCCATTGATTGACGACCATTAAGTCAAATAAGAAAAGCATAGCATTTGGAAATGTATTGAAATTAATTGTACAATAGTTTGCACTTATAGTCTGATTGTATGGACTGGTCTGACAATTGCCGTTCCTATCATCCCTGGAGTGAGAGAATAAACGCATTCCTATTATAGCATAACTATAATAAACGACTGATAAGAGTCCGATATAAGTGGAAATCGAGGGAATCAGAGCTATGACTGTTTTGACCACTATTTTGAATCTATTAATAGTCGTTATAATCTTGCAAAGTCTCAGAACTCTAAGAATTAATAATAAATCGAGTAATTCCTCCAAATCCTGATTCATGTCATTCTTGAATTCAATTATTAGAAACAGAATTAATGCCATTCCTATGACTAATAAATCAAAAATATTCCACAATTTGTGTATAAATAATTGGAATCCAAACGTATAGAGTTTGGCCAATATTTCAATTGTGAACAATACTAATAAAATCCATTCAATATAAGTGTAATCGTAATTAAAAGCTATAATAATAGCGTTCAATAAAATAAGTAAATCGAAAAAATTGCGAAAATACTTGGATTTGACCCAAATTCTGAACATTATTGACAATTTGCTCAGATATAGGCCTTTCATATACTTTTCAAATATGGTTTCGCTTCCGGTTTTGGAAAGAATTTTGATTTCAAAGTTAAGTAAATCTAAAATATGTGCAAAACTTTCTTTGGATATAATTTCATTGCTCTCTAATAATGACCAGTAAATCGATGTCAAAGTCGAGCGATGTTTGGCTTCACTGCCGATCGAGTCTAATATGATTGGCATAACTTCATTAAACGCTTCTTTAGTGATACCTGAGTTCGATATATCCTTGGGTTGAGTCGAGTTATCACTATTTTCAGTCAATAAACTGAATGCACGCAAAATATTCTTCTGCTTTAAGTTCAATATATTTCTCACTTCTGTCTGAAAAATATATTTATTAAAAATGTTTTTAAAATGAAATGAATTTTTAAATTGTGTCTCACTTTTAAATGTTTTCTATAGTTGTTGTAAATGACGGCCAGAATTATATTCATAAATAGATAGAGATTTATGACCAGAAATATTACAAAATATATAGCAAACCAACGACTCTTATTATAGGCCGGCATCCTATACATAAAGGATCAGTGTTACTGTACAGTTATACAGTATGAGCTTGGTAATGACTATTTGAAATATATTTGAAAAGTAGATAGTTCAAAGCAAGTTATTGATTGCTCACATTATGTCCGGGTTGTTGGCAGTGGTCACTGAATTAGATTTGTATATAATTTAAGTCAATATTACCATAGATTTGAACTTTAATTTCAATTTCATACCCAATACATATAGACTGAAGAATATATCGAAAAAGTTTGAGAAATACTTTTCTTCTTTGGAACCATTGCTTATAGTAATCGATTGCTTTTCGAAGAGCTTAAGACCAATGATGGAAAATGTGAGGACAGACAAGAAGAATAGTGTCAACACATTCAGTACATCCGGTAATGTGTTCCTAATGTTTCTGAACGATCTTCTTATCTGTGGAACCAATTGTTTGAAAACTAAGACTTTATTAAATCAATGATTGAATCGGAAGACCTGTTTGTTTTCGGCCAAATTCACAACAAATAGAGGCCTCAATACTGGAGTCCATCGAACGTAGTCGACAACAAATATATTGATGAGTATATCACAAAAGGTCATTAAAGAGGTGACCAGAACTGTGATGTTCTTGGTGTCCGACCAGAACACTTGCGATGGCGTGAACAGAGAGAGATGAGTCAGACGTGTGCTATATATGATCAGACATATAGTCTCTAAACTATTATTAATCCAATTATTGTTTTCAAACAAAACCAATAAGTGATGCAAAAGTATAACCAAATAAAACATATACTGAAAGATCGAGTGGCGATACAGAAGATATAACTTGACATTTATGCGATCAGTTGACTCGGACAGGAACAGTAGGCCATCCTTGGCGTCCACTACAAGTGCTGCCGACATAAGAAACTTTTGCCTACTCTTCGATGAAATCGACTTCTCTTCCACTGAATTCATATCAGGAGTGGATGTCTCTGCGGTTACAACCGATTCCACACCATTTGCAGCCATTTTTAAACAATATTAAAGAAATATATAATATTTGAATCGAAATATTGACAAATTGTATGAATTGTATGACTTGTATGAATACAGAAATAAACTCCCACTTGAGGTCAAACGGGTTCGACACTCACAATAAGTTTTATTCATTATTTTCGTGACTTAACTAAGCTATGAATGAAATCATTTGACTTTGACTTTGAATCTATGCTATGGTTTCATGACTTGAACTGAAAAGCTGTCGAACAACTTGTTTAAACACTTTTGAAGTTTCATTTCTGAATAATAACAATAATTTTTAGTATTATATGCTTTATATTTGGAGTACAAATATAAAACTGATTCCGATTTTATTGAAATGCATTTACAATTGATTTGAATATAAATAAGAACTCATTTTCTTTATTGGATTTATTTAATGCAAATTCAGATAAAATATAAATTTCATAAACTTTTATTCAATATTTATAATGGAATTAAAAAATAAATAATTAAATGAATATTTGATAGAAAAATAGAAAACAAAACATTAGGTTAAGCGGAAAGTGCACTAAAAAACTCGGATTTATTAGTATTTTTAGTTTTAGAGTCGATTTGATTGAATTTAAATAATTTCAAAACGTTATCATTTGTTGCGACAATTTGTTGGGATATTTGGTTGACGTCCAGACTCTCAATACCAGAGACACAGTTAGCTATTTCTGAAAGCACTTGATTGGGCAGAATACTAACGGCGCGGAGTTTGCCATCAGAAGAGCCGACGACAAGAGTTTCATCGTTTATGAGTTCAATGCTGTCAATACTGCAGAATCCCTGAGCTCTGGTTGTATTGCCGCGAATGGGGAACCGGTCGCTAATGTTGCCCCACTGGTCCACATTGAATATATTGAGTGCCCCGTCTTCGGCGCCGACCACTACTTTGCCCTTACTGTCCATAAACCGAATCGATTGGAAGCCGGCGTCGAAGAGCTCCGACTGGTGTTCCATACGTTTGGCCCTTATGTTGAACGCAGAGAGGGTTCCGTCGCCCGAAGCGGCCACTACTGTGCGCTTCGACTCATTTATGTCTAAATCACTGATATATTCGTCGCAATCATTGGACTCCATATATATGCCCCGATCTATCCTATAGTCCCAGGCCTTGAAGAGTCCGGTGTCGTCGCCAATACATAGCAGATAATTGTCGACAATAAGCAAAGAATAGATCTTTTGTCCGAAATTATCTATTTTTCTGATCACTTGACCCGTATTCAAATCCATGAGTTTAATGGTTTTGGCGGCGCTGACCAACAGGTCATTGGATGCGAACCGGATTTTGCGGATCGGACTTCCCTTGTGGTGCCTCTTCAGGTCCAGCACCACGTTATTGGTTATGGCAGTCGTGTCTATCCTGTCATGCAATCCATTGAACGCTAATTAGTTTCAGTAATCAATAGATTCGTAATTAAATCGAAATAATAATGAAATTGTAATACATTTTGATATTGCCTTCAATTGTACTGAAGGCCAGTATATTCTGGTTTGTCGGATGAAACTGAGTGTCAAATATCATTTCACTGTCTTCTATGGACAGCTCTTTTATTTGTTCAAAATTCAACGACATTTTCGGTTATAGTGAATGGGATTGAAGTAAATCCATACAAATTGCAAGACTTGGATATGAATTGAAGAATGCAATGAAGATGTGCTTCAATGCAGAGACAGACAGACAGACACACAGACTGTGTTATTACAGCAATGTTTGGCACATGTTTTCAACGCATGCTTTCATCACATTTTGTTTACTCACTCGTCAGTCAGTCTCTGACAGACATTTACGTTAGACGTAAACATCAAATGTTATTAATAGCTGTTAAAAAATAACTGGATTTACAGACAATACAAACAATACAGAGAATACAGACAATGCCTCTGATTATTATGTGCGGAATACCATTGAGTGGTAAAACCTATTTCACAGCTAAACTCAAAGACTATTTGCAGCAAAAAGTGGTCTCAAAAGTGATGGTAATATCGGATGAAATGAAATGCTTTGAAACCAAAAGAAATGTTTTGTATAACAACTCAGTCATTGAGAAACAGTTGAGGTCTTGGCTCAGGTCAGAAGTGGAACGGCATCTGAATGCAGACAATTTGGTTGTCTTGGACTCAAACAACTACATTAAGGGCTTTCGATACGAACTCTACTGTAGTTCCAAAGAGCGAAAGACAACCCATTGTCTGATTGAAGTGAATACCAGTGCAGACATCGCTTGGAGTAGAAACACATCGGAAGACAAGTACGACAGACAGACCTTCGATGCTCTCCTCCAACGATATGAAGCACCCGATCAGACAAACAGATGGGATTCGCCCCTATTGGCCATCGATGGCACTGCGGATACCATACCTTTGGACGATATAATGGCAGCCCTTTATCAGCGAAAGGCTCCCAAAGCTAACCAATCGACTCAATCGCCGGCTTTGAGTTCGACTAACTTTCTGTACGAATTGGACGCTAAGACCCAACAAGTGGTCGGAGTTGTCATGAATTGCATACAAAGCGGACAATTGAAGAATATAGTGATCCCGGACTCCAAACAAGCACTGAATCTGAATAAAAGCCTTTCCGTCGCAGAACTCAATAGATTGCGTCGTCTTTTCGTCAATTATACTAAAAGTCATCCGATTTGTGACAATCAACTGATTGTCACTCTATTTGTTCAGTTCATCGCCAAAAGTGTTTGAAAAGATTTAATTAATATTAAACAAGCACGAACGTTATTACCAGCGAGTATACCAGGGAACTAATGGTGATAATTTTGACCATTAGAAGATAATTGGGTCAATCGGTATTCAAATCTATAGTATTTATCTGTAGTAACACTGGTTTAGCTGCACAAACAATAACAGATATTGTTGAAAAATTTCAAATTTGTGAAATTTATGAAAATTTAGAAAATTTTGAAATTTTTGAAATTTTTGAAAATTTTTGAAAATTTTTGAAAATTTTTAAGATTTTGAAAATTTTTGAAAATTTTGAAAATTTTGAAGATTTTTAAAATTTTCAAAATTTTCAAAATTTTTACAACAATGGTGCACAGACGGACGGACAGACAGACGGACAGACAGACACCTTCTCAAGAACATAAGCGAGTATACTCGCTAAAAACATTTATTCGAATAGAAATGAAAAACTATTTTAAAATTTATTCATTTTTTAAATCAAATTTAAGTTGAAATCCAATAAAACATATTTTAAATAATAAATGACTTAAAAAATTATTTTATGAGAAAAACTATTTACAGAAAGTAATGTCAATTAAAGTCTAGACTTCTTTCAATTCGTCCTCATTTTCGGTCAAACAGATCGATTCGACGAAACTATCCCATTGTTGAGCATTGGATTCGAGTTCAGCCAACGTCACCGTAAGCTCTGATAGATCTCCTGTAGAGTCGCCGCCACTACCGGTGAATGTGGGCGACGGGCCGGTGAAGAATGAGCCCAATTCGTGGTTCTCTTCCGAAGCGAACGGGGCTTTCAATTCGACGAATACGAACGAATCGCCTGAAGAGGAATAAATGGGTGAAGAAGTGATACTGTTCTCAATTGTCTTCTTCGTTGGTATGACTATTGGTTCAGATTTTTCTCGCATTTTCGGTGACGTCTGTACTAAACCAGTGATTATCTTCTTTTTGCTGTCAATTGTGTCTTCAGTGAGAAGAAGAGCACTGAATGGCGACTCAGGTATTAATGTGAGTGATTCCGGGTCTGAATCAATAGAATCAATGGTTAAGTCAAACAAAGATAAGAGAAAAGCAAAGAATTGTTGAAATACTGATAAATACTATTATTGGCAGAGATGGCAAACGCAGCCATCAATGGTTTGGTTGGATCTCTTTCTTCGATTGTCTTAAGTCTCTCTTCTTTCTTGAAGTGATCGCTCTTTAGAGGCATTAATTGAGGGCTTTTGGGAACAGAACTGATATTTGTTATTATGTTTTCGTTAACTGTCTTAGAATTGATGGTCAAATCCGTCCGATATATAAAGGAAACGAAGAGTTCATTGAAAGCACTTCTAATGGATCCCAACTGTTTCACAGACGAAAAGTGTTGCGACTCTTCAGAGCTATTCAATACATTGGAATCGGATTCGCACCGATAGACCCGATAACATATAACATACGAGTCGGCACTTTGGCCTCTTTGGCTAAGTTTGTAGGCAGGAGTGGCCCTACAGACTGATGGCAAGGGATGGCAATGAAGAAGAAGAAGAGAAGAGTCAATAGACTAACAGTTATATTGAGTAGAAATATAAAACATTTTTCATTTGACAATACATTTGACCAGAGCTCGAAAGTAGATCGCTAGTCATAGTTAGCGCGAACTCATCTATAACAATGAAAGTAGTGTCAAATGAAA
>JAQIWA010001158.1:0-20704 GCA_034693305.1 Eueremaeus valkanovi
TACATTACTTAAACTATTTTTCCCGCCCCAAGAACATTGTTTAATAAATATTTTATACACCTATTGATTCTTCTTTCATATATGTATAGTTTAACGATAAAATAATTGCAATATCTCACGTTTGAAATTCAAAATTAAAGGATAATCACTTTTTAAATTTTATATTTAGAATTGATTTTTCCACATATTTCATACATATACCACATTGTTTAATCGTGGTTAAAAGGATTTTAAAAAATAAGAATATTTTGTGAAGTTCGGACATGGTCTTTATATTTAGAATACAGAAGTCCTGGGTGATAAAATGCAAAAGAGAAAATCAGAAAACTCGGACACATACAGTATACCAGTGGGTGTCGTGTCAGTCAATAACAATTAGCAAATTATTAAATCGACTCAAAAACCTTTTGTAACGATTGTAATGACTTTTCGTTTACACTATTAAACTCAATACTTCTTAACTTATTATAATAAATGTATGAAACAATCATTTTCGACTCCAGGTAGTTTAGCCAAATTGTTCACTTTCAGCATTTCTGCTTGATTATAGTTGGCATTAATTAATTTTAAAATCAACGAATATTCTGAACTAAAATTGTGTCAAAAACTCTTGTTTGCAATTGAAGTACAAAATTAAAGCAAAATATATTTATATTTTTATTTTCAATCATTTTCGTACATTTCCTCCGCTATAATTCCAACTTGCTACTTGGCTTACATTGGGGCCACTATTGGATGAATTGCAGTAATTGTTTATTTTTAATAAAAAAAATGAAATATATTTTAGGCTTTGATTTGATTTTCAAAATGATTACAAAATTGAAGACGAATTGACAGATTTTAATTGAGGTGGTTTACATTGACTTTATTTTGGAGCATATCTCTCATTGAGGTTCGCTCAAGCAGTTCAGACAACTCTTCATTGATCTCATAATTATTTTCTCTCAGTTTTGCAATAATATAGTCATTCATATCAACCGAAATGACAGGACTTATGAAATAAATTGATCGCAATTTCGGACATTTTCTCATTAATTGCCAAATGTCTGACCGACTCATCAGTATTTGATCGCTATCTGACTCGATGTTCATTGCTCTCAGGTTTGACAGTTTGGACAGGGATTTAAAGGCCATTAGATCAGAAAATTGTGTATTTCTTAAACAAATTTGTTGTAATTGAGGCAAATGTTTGTCCAAATTATTCAAGAATTTGTCATTTAATCTGATTTTCGGCGAAAAGTATGTGAAATGAGTTAAGTTTTGGCAATTCTTCAGGTCTTTACTCGTTAACCCTTCCGATTGATTGGTACTTGAATTCAGACAATATATACTTAAAGACAATCGTTTCAAATGCTTTAAGCAATTGATTGAATGAATTACTTCTGAACTAAAGGCGAAATCCTTTGTTTCAATGAATAATTCAATTTTCTTCAACTCTTTGCAGTTGTTCCCCAATTCTCGCAATAGAGTGACAAAAGAGTTGTCGACAACTGATTTGCAATAAAAGGTAAAACTTTTCAGTTTTGATAATTTCGATAATTCATTGAATAACGTCGAGTAGTTTTCCTTTTCAGTGGAATCGATGTTCACTTTAACCGATTCTAAACTTTTTCTATTATTTTCAACGAATATTCCGATTCTATTGGAGTCAACGCTCTTATAAGTGAACGAAATTTTCTTCAATTTTTTGACCAAAACTTCGTTATCATTGAAAATAACGGACAAATCGCCGAATTTTTCAATATCCAGAACCATTAGATTTGTGCATAACTTGAATACAGATTTATTCGTCTCATTCTTACCGAAAAAGTCAATTGATTTGAGTTTTGATCCAAACGTTTGGAAGAATCGATTGATTGTTGTTTGACTCAAACCATTGAAATCGCATTCAATTGCATTCAAATGATAGCAATATTTGATAATAAGTTCCAACAAATCATTCATTTCTTCATAATTTAAGGCAATATTAAGACAACTAATATTCGGACACTTCTTAAGTATGGACTCAAATACGACAAGTCTTTCATTTGATTGCATCGAAGATAAGCCAAAGTTTTGGCCAAAATTATTGTCTTCTTTGGGCAGAAGATAAGTAACAAATAGTTTGTATTGTTTTTGATAAACAGTTCGTTTGAATTGTTTGGACACACATTCGACGCCTTTCTTGTTCTTAAAGGAGAGAAAACTTAAGACCAATTCATTGAAGTCATCCCCGAATCGATCGAAAGAAGATTTACTATAAGTTGTGGACATTTTGGGAACAATAGGAATGAATTGATATATATTTGAATCAATTGATCGGTTATTAAGAGTTATTAATATTTGTGTGAAAACTATAATCAATGTTAGAATTGAAGGCCATTTCCGTTCATTCGTTCACTTCTTCTCTATTCATCACAATATTTGTGTTCTTGTGCTCAGAGTTTGAAATTAAAGAATAATTTATTTTAAAGTTTTTATAATAACGTTATAATAATTAAACCAATTAATAGTATTAATAGTATTCTTAACAAAACTATTGGAAATAAAGTTATGTTCAGTGAATGCAATCACAGATAGAGTTGATATGACAACAGGATTGACATCTGTCTGACGCAAACTGAGGCCAATCACCAAATTCTTCATCTGATTATACCGTAGAAACCAAGATTCAAATTCTTCTGAAAATATTCACTGAATTTATTGCCTGTTTAATGATTTTAAGTAATTAATAGAATTGAATAGAAAACAAGGTGGTACAGTATTATGTTAACTCCTCTTCATACAATATGGAGGCAAACAGAGTTACAAACGCGGAGTTATATAACTACACAATCAAAATAAGCGCTAATAAGTTAATACAGGATTGCGGATATGGGGTACAAAAATGAGCTCGGTTAAATTGATATACGATATAAAAAGGATGATTTGAAGAAATATTTGCACCATTTATATCCATACTAGGTAGTTCTTCGGTGTGTGACGCGGGACCAAATCATGGTGCAGTCTGGCCTCAGACCCTCTCCAATATATGGTTCATTGATGTCGAGGTCAAAGGGTTCGGGAGATATAATTGTTTTTCCCATAGAAATACATGGGTCAGATTTCTCTATGCATGGTTTAGGGTTAGTTGTGCTAGGTAAGTAGGCACGCGAGCGTAGCGAGCTAGTCAAGTACTCTATTAATGAGGCTAGGTCAATTTTGATTGATTTGGTAAGTGGTCCGATGGGCCTGGACCTCCTTTCGATAACAATAACATCATTTTCCTAAACTTAAACCTCGATACCTATGCCCACCATATATGAACTCATCCCACCTTAAACTACCCAGATATATGCACACCGAAGACACACCGGAGATGCGCCCCATTTGGGCTAAATTTTTCATAAAATTAAACTAAAGTCTAAAAAGTCACTAAACCTGAGTTTATTCACAATTTGTAAGATATGAACAGATTTGACGTTATTTTTGTAGTCGACTGTAATATGGCTTCAATTGATTTACTTTCAAATTCAATCAATAAAATTGGAGCAAAACGTACACAAAGTATGTACGAATGATATGTGAAGTGTGTGTATGAATACAATTGACCGCTAATGACGAGTGCGAGCAGTGGTTTAGGAATCGATGAATATATGTAACACTGTTTACGAATGCGTTTCATTCGTTCGAATGTTTTGAACATAAAACTAAATTTTTGGAAAAATTAAATGAATTTAAAAACAAAAATAAAAAATAAAAAAAAATATGAAAACAATATTAAAATGTTTTAATAAATAATTTAATAATTGATCGGAAATTGATTAGCGAATAGTTGTGTCGATAATCGCATTAGTGGTACAATGGGTGACATTCTTCGTGAGTGTGAGATAGTGAGGGCGCCATCGCCTGCACGCCTGGAGTACAGTTCGGAAAAGCACCCCCGGCTCATCCTGGAGTCCCTGAACATACTGCGCCGAAGACGCGAATTGTGTGACGTTGTCCTCATTGTGGCCAATAGGAAGATATTAGCGCATCGGGTCGTCCTCTCGGCCTGCAGTCCCTACTTCTTAGGTGAGCGCCAGTACTGGCAGTACTGGTCTGGCATTGGATTCAATACATAACTGATATTAACTCTGAATTGTCTTCGTTTGGACGCAAAGCTATGTTTACGGGAGAACTGGCGGAAAGCCGTCAGACAGAGGTCATCATCCGAGACATCGACGACCACGCGATGGAACTGCTGGTGGACTTCGCCTATTCGTCGCACATAGTGGTAGAGGAGGCCAACGTACAGGTGCTGTTGCCGGCCGCCTGTCTCCTGCAGATGACTGAAATCCAAGAGGTCTGCTGTGAGTTCCTGAAGAACCAATTGGATCCGTCCAACTGCTTGGGTATCCGTGCGTTCGCTGACACCCATTCCTGTCAGGAATTACTGCATTCGGCCGATAAGTACACTCAGGATCGCTTCCAAGAGGTGATTGAAAACGAAGAGTTCCTTCTATTGCCAGTGAATCAGTTGATTGACATTATATCGAGCGATGAGCTCAACGTCAGGAGTGAGGAACAGGTGTACAGTGCGCTCATGCTGTGGGTCAAGTATAACGTTCCCGAAAGACGACAGCATTTGGCGCATGTCTTACAACACGTCCGACTCTCACAACTGACCGCTAAGTTCTTAGTCGGCACAGTTGGCTCAGATCTGCTCATCAAAAGCGATGAGGCCTGTCGTGACTTAGTAGACGAGGCCAAGAACTATCTGCTCCTCCCGCAGGAACGACCCCTTATGGTTGGCCCGCGATTTAGAGCTCGCAAACCTGTCCGACGCGGGGAAGTGCTGTTCGCAGTGGGCGGTTGGTGTAGTGGCGATGCCATTGCCAGTGTTGAGCGCTATGACCCCCAGTCTAACGAGTGGCGAATGGTTGCGCCCATGAGTAAGAGGCGGTGCGGTGTGGGCTGTGCTGTGCTCAGTGACCTTCTGTATGCCGTCGGAGGACATGACGGACAGAGCTATTTGAATAGTATTGAGAGATATGATCCGCACACAAACCAATGGTGCGGTGATGTCGCGCCCACCAGTTCCTGTCGGACGTCTGTAGGAGTGGCCGTTTTGGACGGATTTCTCTACGGTTTGTCATTCTTTGGGTTTAATCTAATTATACCTCAAATCGAAATAACAAACCATTGATCGATTCAATTGTCTACTACTCAGCGGTCGGGGGTCAGGACGGGGTCTCGTGTTTGAACTTTGTTGAAAGATATGATCCGCAAACGAATCGGTGGAACAAAGTGGCCGGCATGAGCACCAAACGCCTGGGTGTTGCCGTCGCCGTTCTCGGAGGCTATCTCTATGCCATCGGCGGCTCTGACGGCACAACACCTCTCAATACAGTCGAGCGATACGATCCGCGCACAAACAGGTGGTGCCCTGTGTCGCCGATGGGCACCAGAAGGAAACATCTGGGCTGTGCTGTCTATAACAATATGATTTATGCTGTCGGGGGAAGGGATGACACAACGGAACTGAGTTCTGCCGAGCGATACAATCCTCAGGCAAAGCAATGGCAGCCAATCGTAGCCATGACTTCAAGAAGATCTGGTGTCGGCTTAGCCGTAGTCAATGGTCTGCTCTATGCCGTCGGAGGTATGGCTGAGGTTTCGGTATTCAGTGAAAGACAAAAATTGATTTCATTTAACGATAGGTTTCGACGGATCGACGTATTTGAAGACAATCGAAGTCTACGACCCGGAGAAGAATCAGTGGTGTCTGTGCGGGTCTATGAACTACAGACGACTGGGCGGTGGCGTCGGTGTCGTTCGAATACCACATCTCGAGACCTATTTTAGATGATTTCAATTCTTATGGAATGAGTGAACAAATTATGATATTTTGGTTCAAAAACGTGTGGAATATATCTGTTATTCAATAATCTCTTTAATTGTGTTCTCAATCATAGGACTAGAGATCGAAATGTTTTGTCTTTAAGTCTCAATGATTTGCATTCTCTTTAGTTTATTAAACAATTTGTAAATAATTATAATTTATTTCTAATTCAATAATAAAATACTTTTAACTCATTATAAGTTTGACTCAGAATTGATCCGCAAAACCAATCGATAGACTCCTCTGTATTCAATGACTCGCTCTGCTCGCGCGTCTGGACTTATGGCTGTTATCTAATGATAAGTTCAGGTTATGTTACTCTTAGAACAAATTCTTGTGTAGGTATGGGTGCTCTGCAGACATCAATCTCGAAGCCTGGTTACCAATTATTTAATCTCTAAAGCCGTAAATAGTAGTTGTATTGCACAGACATATGACATGACATGTTTTGTATGACTCTTATAATTATGATTTCAATTGCTTCACAAGTCTTCATACGTGAGTCGACAATAATTATGGATTAAATGATTATTTTTTTTTGCGATTTTCAGTCATTGAGTCAATTCTAAGACTGATTTCTATAATAACAAACATTTATACAATGTATCAGACATTGGATCAAAATTCTGAATCCAGTGATGGACTTATTAACTCGAAGATTGAGAAGTTGCAGATGCCTTGTCTGTGGAAAGTACCCGAACAGTTCAAAATCGGTACTTTCGTAAAGATTTCTGGCAAAACAGAGGAAAACGCCGTTAGATTTGCCATTAATTTGATGGCAGACGACGACGACATTGCTCTTCATTTCAATCCTCGACTAAAAGATGGTTTTGTTGTCCGCAATGCAAGAATCAATAACGAGTGGTGTAATGAAGAACGAGAGCCAATGTATATGCCGTTCGAAAAGAATAAGAGCTTTGATCTGATAATCAGTGTTGAAGAAGAAGTTTATCGTATTTTCGTTAACGGAATTCATTTCATTGATTTCAGTCATCGTTTGTCGTATTCGAGCGTCACTTGCATTGCAATCGACGGCCAAATGCATGTCTACGGCATTCAATTCGATCGCATTGATTGCGAGCACGACTTGGATCCAAACGCTTGCTTTATCTCGTCTTCAATAGTGCCGAAAGAGACGCCACCAGTGGTTCAGAACATATTTGATCCGAAATTGCCGTTTATTCACGAAATTCCTAATGGAATCAGAGTTGGAATGGTTTTAGCAATTATTGGTCGACCGCTCAGTAATGCCCATAAATTCGATATAAATTTAGTTCAAAAGAAGAATTTTGGGAACAATTCTGACATTGCTTTTCATATGAGCGTTAGATTTGGTAAACATATTAACGAATCAAAAGTTGTTCGCAATTATAGATTTGGAGGCGAATGGGGTCCGGAAGACAAGTATTGCACAGAATTTCCATTTACTGCTGAAAAAATATTTGACTTAAGAATAATTGTAGAGAAGAGTAGATATATTATTATAATAAACGGTAAGAATTTCACAGAATTTCCGAATAGACTCTACCCGTTGTCGAACACCAATCAAATTGAAATCTATGGAAATCTGGATTTACTTTCTGTCAGTTTCTAAATATTATTTAAGTCAATGTAAAACTTTATTTTAGATTTAAATTATATAAGGGTTGTAAAGTTCAGAAAATTCTGAGGTAGGCAAATCTTCAATTAAACATAAAATTAGCAAGTTCACCATGTAGCAGCATTAAACTTTATTCAACCTTGTTTTGATAACAAATAATCAAAAATATTCTTCGATTAGACGGGATTTGAATAATCGTTTTCATTGAATAATTTTTCATCAATTTAAAAAACTTGATGACTGCGGCCTGAGATGATGCCAGTGCCGTTTATGAAAACTCAGTGAATTTGTAGCCACTTTGACTGTTTAAATGGAATGCCTCTAAAATATTCGTATGACATCCCTAACCCATTTTAAATAAGCATAGATTTGTTAGTAAAAATCGGTCATTTAAAACTGTACTACCTAATATTAGAATTAAATTTATTTAAATAAAACAAAACAATATTAAGACTAAAAATGTTTTAATGAATTTTTTAAAAAACGTACCGAACAATTTTTCGCTAACTCTGAAGTTATAAACAGTATAATTTATTCAGACTTATTCATTGCCAATCTTTTCCTAATATTCTCATTAACTACAATTAAATTGCAATATTAATATAACTTATAAGTTATAAGTAATGAATTACTCAGGTTGAGGAATAATACCATAATATTACTGTAATACTAATGTAACTGTAGTACCACTAATGTAAAGTATATGGTGTTATTAGTGAAAATAGGTTCCGTGTCATTTAACCTTATTATTATTTCACCCTGGTGTCATTTTAATATATTTTTTCAGAGAGGATAATCTCTTGTTTTATTTTGATATTTGAATATTAGAGGATAATTGAACTCAAGATTATTAATAATATTTCGCATAATATTACAGAAATGCAGAGAAGAATACATGGATTTTGTATTCTTATTATTTTGAATTTTGCACAAAAACCTGATTAATAGAAATTTAATTGATTAATGAGTTATTTTATCTATTCATAGCTAATCAGTGTATAAATGTGTGAATAATTCATTTACGAATGGCTAACATTGATCACACCATTCCTATCGTTCGCATTAAAAGCTAACAAACAATTCATTTGATTCAACAGCTTATTAAGGAATCCTTTAATATCAATATTTCGTTACTTTCGTCAAGTTTTTTAGTCCTTCGTGTTTAACGTGTCCTTCAAAATAATTGAATGCTTATGTAATTACTATTTTGGGTTAGGTTTTAGTTATAAATAGCGATGATATTTATAAAGCTTTTTCATTTAGCAAAAGTCTTAGCAATTGTGAGAACATTTCTCATTTGTTTTTCATATTATTCTTCATAATAACCAAATATTGATAATAAATTTACGATTGCTTATAATTTTGTCGATTCATTTGGGATTCAAAAGTGATCGTCAAATAAAAAACAATAATATTTAATCAAATATTACCACTACTTAATACCAGTACTTAATTTGGTATTTCAGTAAAATCATTAAAAATATATTTAAATTGTGATTTCAATGTCATTTTCACAATTAAAAGAGTGAGTAATCATTAATTGCTTGTCAACTGATTGACTCATTATTCATAAAAAGAAAATAAATTTCATATAAATTCCGAATTTCTTCACTCTTACAGTCATTTCAGATAAATATCCGATAAATACTTACTTGTTAATCGGAATCTAAGCAATCTTTTTCTCAACGAATTAAGTATAAAAATGGCCAACAGTTCAAGTGATGAGAATATTAACTCGATTACATTCGTGTGGAAAGTTCCGGAACAGTTGAGAAATCAAACTCTTATTAAGATTTTTGGCAGAACTCAAGTAAAGGCCAAAAGATTTTCGGTTAATCTGAAGACCGATGAAGAAGACATTGCACTTCACTTTAACCCACGACTAAAAGAGGATCAGGTCGTTCGCAATTCAATGATCAAGAATGAATGGAATGATGAGGAACGGGAATCGCCTTCAATGCCTTTTAAAAAGAACCAGAGCTTTGATCTGATAATCGGTGTCGAAGAAAAGGTTTATCGCATTTTCGTTAACGGAATTCATTTCATTGATTTCAGTCATCGTTTGTCGTATTCGAGCGTCACTTCTGTCGTCATTGACGGAGAAGTAGAGGTTTATGGCATTCAAAGCCAACAATCGAGTCATGATTTGGACTCCATATCCACTTTGCTGTCATCACTGGCACAGAAGTCAGTCATCCAGAATATCTTTGATCCGCAGCTTCCGTTTACTCATGAGATTTCTAACGGCATCAGGAATGGCATGATTTTTACAATAATTGGCCGATCGCTCAGTAATGCTAAGAAATTTGATATAAATATATTCGAGAAAAGCGCTGACAATCCAGACATTGCTCTTCATATGAGCGCCAGATTTGGAGATTCAGTGGTCGTTCGCAATAATAGGATTAAAGGCCAGTGGGGTTCAGAGGACAAGTCTGGCTCTGGATTCCCGTTAAGTGCCGACAAAATATTTATTATACGAATAATTGTCGAAAACAAGAAATTCATTATTATATTAAACGATATAATGTTACCAGAATTTGCTAATCGTTTGGAACCGCTCTCTAATGCCAACCAATTAGAGATCTTCGGAGATTTGAACTTGTTTTCGGTCGACTACTAAATATTAATATTAAACACAAAATATATTATATTTCAGAATATAATAAAAATTTAAAAAACTTTATTAATGTTAACCATAAGTAAAACACAATTTATTGAGAATTTTTTTATTTGTATTTTACTGAATGAATGAATTCTTAGGAAAAGTTTAAAATAAAGTTAAATAAATGAATAAAATATTTTAGTTCTGAATAAATATTTTGAAAATTAATTTTTCGTTCTCTAAAATGACTTTTATGTGTGAATTGAATCATATTTAGTCCTCTCGTTGAAAGTCGTGAAAAGTTTGCATTTGAAAGCATAGGATATAATGACAAACAGAAAGTTTAAAATGAGATTAAAGCCAATGGAATAGAAAACGATTTTATAGGTATATAACTCCTCATATATGGAGACAACGATAGCACAGGTACCGGACAGGACACCGACGACGAAGCATACGACCAGATATTTCAAACTGATGTCATACCATGTCTTTGAGCCATAAGTTCGCCAGAAATTGCGTTTAATATAGAAACGATAGAACAATATGACCACGAATTGGACAAAAAACCCAGAAATGGCCGAAAAGTAAGCGAACAAAAGCTCATTGTTTTTTGCCTTATCTTTGTCGGCGATATTTACCAGAAGTGCACTAAAACTCAGCACCAGATTCATTGACATATAGAGAAATACAAGCATTTCGTTCAGAACTATGACTTTCAATGGTTTGTTGGAATCTTCGCGATCCGGATCCGATTTCAAGTCCTTGCATACAAATCGCTTTTCTGTCTGTGGTTTTGTTGGATCCATTTGAGTGATCTTGTCGTTGACGTCAAATAAATAATGATCGGTAGTATCGATGCCAACGATTTCCAAACTATAGATGAAAATCGAGCCCTTGTTTGCTGTGGTGTCGAAGAGGACATACCCGATGTCCTCTATCTTATCGCTTCGGTTGACAATCATCCGCAGATCTGCTCTCTTCATGTTATTGAGGCCATCAATCCATAGCAGATGTATGGTATGGGCACTGAAAGAGGCCACATAGTGTCCGCCCGAATCGTGGATACGAATAGTAATCGTATGTCTGTTGAAACTGAAATCTTTTCTGGACTTTGGGTTCAAAACAATTTTAACGAAATATCTGAACTGAACTTCATTTGGTTGGCATTTGTCATAAATCTCGTGTATATTCCTCTGCGAATAGATATTGGATAATAAAATGGCTCCGATTATAAGTAGCCATAGAATGACCACTATTAAGATTGGCGGCCAATTAGGACTATCCGGTATCATCTGTGCTGTGTCTGAATCTTCTTTACTTTTGTAAATCAAATGAATTAAATATGAATAAAGAATTCAAACAAATTATAACAATTAAAATCGACCCGCGACCAAATCAGGGTCTTTTGAGATATACTATAGGGTTATCTGCTTTTGATCTAAAATTGTTGCTGAGCGAGGCTGCTTTTAAATTGTCGAATCATTAAATAAAATTATAACCAAGAGCTCTGATTGGCTGCTTTAAAATTTTAATGCATTCAAAAATAGCGAAATTTAAGTCAAAGGTTCTAATCATTCATATGAATCGCGTGTTTTCAAAATTCGTCAAACAATTGAATTGTAATCGGATTTCGAGATATAATATAGGAATCGAAGTATTCATTAGTTGAGTGTAGTTTTCATTGCAGACAAACTGTCAATAGATTTAAAGCTATATTTGCTTCAAGTAATGAGCGATTCAACTGAAACTGATCCCAAAGCGATTGGAGTCCTGACGTCAGGCGGCGATGCCCAGGGCATGAATGCCGTCATTCGCGCTGTCGTCCGAATGAGTATTTATAAGAAATTTAAAGTTTATCTTATTTTCGAGGGATATAATGGACTGATCCAGGACAAGGACAATATGATACGCGAAGCCAATCTGTTTACTGTCGATCATATCATTCATCAGGTTTTCTAATAATACAATCCTATCCTATAGTTAGTAGTTATTAAGTAATGCCTGAAATCTATTGAAAGGGCGGAACAATTATTGGAAGTTCTCGCTGTAAAGAGTTTCGGGAACCGGAGGGTAGGCTTAAGGCTGCTCTAAGTCTTGTCAAAAGGAATATAACAAAACTGGTCATAATTGGTGGCGACGGAAGCCTCACCGGAGCTAATTTTCTTAGGGCTGAATGGACTTCACTCATCAATAAATTAGTTGAAACCAGTATTTATTTGTCGACTAATTATTGATTTATTGATTAATTAATTAATTGATTGAAAAATGATTTTCAGAACAAATCACTGAAGAAATGAAATCGAGAAACAGTTATCTGAATATCGCTGGAATCGTTGGGTCAATCGATAATGACTTTTGCAGAACAGAGATCACTACCGGTGCTGACACAGCACTGCACCGTTAGTTATACGATATATAAATATTTTTGTCGAATTAATATTTTTATCGATTGATACAAATGATTCATAATTTTATAAATAACTGAAACCTTTCAGGTATTGTGGAGGCGGTCGACTGCCTGGCCACAACTGGTCGCAGTCATCAGAGGGTAATGATTGTTGAGGTTATGGGCAGACATTGTGGTTATTTAGCACTGGTTTCGGCGCTGGCTGTCGAAGCGACCTACAGGTGAACCAATGATTATCAAACCCTTTATATGACTATATTTTTATTTCAGTTTCATTCCCGAATACCCGCCTCAGAAGGCACAAGAAAATTGGGCGCAATACCTGTGCGACAAAATTGATTATGTAATCAATCGAAACAATTAGTTATTTAATTGTTTTTGTGATAAATATTTGTTTTATATGACTAAAGGAACGAAAGAACGGCCGAAGACTGAACATTATCATCATATCTGAAGGCGCTCTGGATGTGAACGGAAAGCCTATTACTGCCGAACAGGTTAAGAAAGTAGTGTCAGAAAAGTCAAAACGAGACACAAGAGTCACCATTTTGGGTCACATACAACGCGGAGGTCACGCATCAGCCTATGACCGGATTCTTGGGTCGCGAATGGGGGCGACGGCAGTCTACGTAAGTATTATTTTTTAAATCGATTCTTCACTTCTTCACTAAAACACTCTTTCGGTTAGACATTAGAGGCGGCGACGTCTTCAACAGAGCCGTGCGTTTTGGCCTTAAAAGGGAATGAAATCTGTGAACGACCGCTCATGCAGTGCGTAGAACAGGTCTGAGTTTGAGTCTGACTATTGATTGGGTTTCAAAATAATATCTGATTTAATGCCAAATCTAATTGAATGACTGACAGACGCGTGAAGTCGGGGTCGCAATGAAGAACAAGGATTGGAAACGATGTCAAGAACTGAGAGGAGAGAGCTTCAGAAGAAATCACGAAACCTATAAAAAGATACACAAAATGGCCAAAAAAGAAAAATCAGATGAATTAAAGTTTGCAGTGATCCAGGTAGGAGAGCCCAGCCCCGGCATCAACGCTTCGGTCCTGTCTTTCGTCAGATATCTGATTGTAGACAAACACACAGTCTATGGGATCAAAGACGGCTTCGACGGTCTGATAGGCGGAAAGTTCATCGAGATCAAATGGGCCAGTGTCACCTGCTGGACTTCTAAAAGCGGCGCATTGCTCGGCACCAGTAAATTGCCTCACGATTTGTCTGACGATCAGTACAAACAAGTGGCAGAAAATCTGAAGAAATTTAAAATAAAAGGAGTTCTCGTAATCGGAGGCTTCAGAGCCTTTCAGTTGGCTCTCAAGTTGACAGAAGTTCGTCAAAAATTCGCGGAATTTAAAATACCGTTTTGTATAATCCCGGCTACTATTGATAATAATATCCCCGGAACTGATTTCTCTTTGGGTACGGATAGTGCTCTCAATCAGACAACTCAGTTATGCACTAATGTCCTACTCTCAAGCATTGGTAAGTTTATATAAGTATTTGAAGTAGGGGTGGCCAGGTTTGGTCAAGTCTAACGGGGGGTTATGGGCGAAAAATGGCTAATTTAGGCCTCAAGGCTCAGGAGATATTTTGGCTATACCCTACTCCTTGGCCGTCCCTATTGTTGAGCAAAGAATATATTTTTAGAATAAGAAAGCCTTATCTGATATCAGGCACAAAACGTCGGCTCTTTATCATAAAGTTAGAGACCGGATATTGCGGTTATTTAACTGTAATGACAGCATTAGCTTCCGGTGCGGACTACTGCTACCCATTTGAAGCTACATTTACTGCAGAAGATGTGAAGAAAGACGCGGAAAATATTAAAGAAAAAATGACCAGAGATGAATTAAACAGACTTATTGTTGTGTCAGTACTTCGACATTTATTTCATATGAAATGAATTATAATTTATTAGAAATTAATTATTATTTATAATTAGTAATGGATTCGCAAATAATAAGCTCAGGGGCAAATCAATAGCCGATATATACACCGAAGTAGGCAACGGAACCTTTACCACCCATTTGGTTGACTTAGCAAACCTAAAGCAAGGGGTCAGTCCCTCGCCATTCGACAGGATATTCGGTATCAAACTGGGCGTCAAGTCTGCGGACTGGCTATTGAATAGTCTAATGCTTCCGGAATCGGATAATGCAGTTGTGTTTGGAATCACAGAAAAGGGTTATTCGGCTAAAAGTATTGGAGAACTCATCGCTAATACAGACTTCGAGTAAGACTTCTAACACTTCTGTCGATTGTGTTGAGTATAAAAATATTTATAAAATTATTTTCGTTACTCTAAGACATGAAATATCAAAAGACCAGTGGTTTCTGAAGTTCAAAGATCTCATTAATATGTGCTCTTAAGTGCCATTAAGTGTTCAACCGATTACAGCAAATATGAATAGATTTTCATTCTTTCATTTCAATAAAATTCTTCCATTCATTCATTCATTCATTCATTCATTCATTCTTTCATTCATTTCTACTGAAATTCATATTATATTTGATATAACTTTAAGTTTAATTCAAATGCAATTCAAAATAAGCGCTAATTTAACCGAAATATTGCATCACTGACCGTATTATGTATACAAGAATTACGTCATATTAATGGATAGCAACCTTACGTCTGGAATCCAGACTCTGGATTAGCGTCCGAGCTCCCAAGATATATCTTCCTGGAAAATAAGAAAGTTCCATATCTTCCCGGAATTCCCAAAAAAAACTGGGAAGATATCTCAACATAAAATGTGATAACCTGTTCAAGAAAATTCATTTTTACTATATTTTTTGTCTTCTTTTACTGAAGAATCATTGAATGTTATCAAATATTTAACTTTATATTGAATTGACAATATTTTGCAAACATTTTTTAAAGTCTTCAATCAATTTTCTTACTAAAAAGGGGTCACACTTTTCTCATAGGATTTTGGGCCTTCACTTTTGACATTAAGCCCATTTAATATTGAACAAATATTTTTGGGGATATAGCTTCTTTTTTCCCCTTCGTTATATTTTTCCAAAAAATTGGGAATTCCGGGAGAGAGTTTATTGGGAATTTCCCTGCGAGGAAAATAACTCGAGCGCTAGTCTGAATTAAATTAATAATGAAATTACTTCGTGATATTATCCGACTAATCATCACAGAGTAAATTAACAACGAATTCAATGAATACAATTGTAATTAATAAACAAATAATGATTATTCGCATTAAATATATTCAATTCAAAGCATTTGAAACTTTATAAAAGCGAACGTTATTTATGTATTGAATATTAGGCGCCAATCGATTGATGAAAACAAAGTATAAATTGAATGAAAAACGTATTTATTTTGTATTCAATCAATCAGTGAATCAATTGATCCAATCATTCAATCAATACAATGGATATGAACACAAGCGGTGGTTATTTCGTCTCCCAATTCGATCCGCACTCAGGCGGTGGTCCGACGGGTCAGTCGTCCGGCCAGTCGTCGGGCGACCGCAAGAATCTGATGTCTGTGTCGTTGTCTCAAGTGATTCATTGGACCCGAAAAGACGACGGATTAGTCATTCACAGACAGAAAGTCCATTCCTTGGCCGCCATTGGACTCGTGGTCGCCATCGAAGAGTTGACTACAAAAAACATTTACACAATCGACGATCAGACCAGAGGTGCGCCCATTGATGTCCAGTACTGGAAGAATGACGACAACGACTGTATGTCCCGATTGTCTGAGTCTTGTCTTGTCTTTCGATTCAATTGTTTTCAATCAATATTTCATTGCTTTCGTTGATCTGAAGCGACAAACAGTCGATACGTGAGTCCACCGCCTATTATGGAGAAGACATACATCCGAGTGATAGGTCAGGCCCGGTATGACGACAAGAAGCCATTCATCGTTGCCTTTCGTGTCGAACCAATTCTGGATCCGAACGAGATTTATATGCATTTCCTGGAAGTGATCACTGATTCCATTGTTTTGCAAAGACGTCAAAACGAGACCCTTTCCAGTAGTGTCGGCGCCATCGGTGGCACCGGTATGGCTGTGGACCAGTCGTTCGGACAGGAGATGAGCGGCACTCGCCTTATGCAGGGCTTCTCTGAAATCCAACGAACAGTTCTGAATCTGATTAACAAAAAGAGCGATCAGTCGAGCGCTGGGATCAACAGACAGGAAATCATTGCTTCCATTCCCGGCGTCGGACCCAAAGAGATCGAGAAGGCCATCAACTTCCTGGCCAATGAGGGCCATATCTTCAGTACCACAGATGAGGACACTTTCAAATCGACCGACGCTTAGAGTTGTGTTAATTGTGTTCTCAATAATCACTAATCGATTCAATTCTCAATATTTTCCTTTGATTTCACATTTCATGCAATTTATGTAAAAATAATTCTTTGAATTCAATAAAAAAGTAAATAAAAATATTCATTCATTTAGAATTCAATTCAATGCTATGTTCTCTCAGTTCTCACTAATGGCCCAATAGTTAGGATCAGTAGTGGCTATCAGTTCAACCAAACCATTGCAGTGAAGCCTAACCTCTAACCGAACAGTCATTGCATTTGTATTATAATAGTTTTGGATTTAATGCAGATATGAATGACATACTGGTGCCCATCACTAGTGTTCAATTGAATGTTGCACTGGCACATGTACCAGGGCTGTTTTCTTTCTATGCATTCAATTTATTGCTTTATTCATTGTTTTGGACTTTCCATTGAATGCATGCAAACCACAAACGGGTACTGATTTGGCACTCAATGCTCTGTGAAATACATTTTATGTATTATTCAGTGAATTCTTGTGAATCCAAATCATAAATAAGTTTGAATTTATGGCCGAAATTCCCGAACGATCTATGAGTTCGTCTCTCAGTTGGGTTCGCATTTCGACACAGTATTCAAACTGGAACTGATGTACAGTGCAGTCAAATATGTTGACAGAAACAGTAGTCTTGTTAATGGGACCCATGGGTGCAATTGGAGAATCTGACTGTCTATAAACGGGTTCGACTGTGCCTAACATACCTGTACTCTATTTAAAGTTCAAATACTATAGCATTTGGACGAATCACTTGTTGCGACGAAAGAGTTCGCTATAAAAGCAATGAAAATATGCGTGAAATGAAAGTGCAATATCTGTGAGGCTCTGATTGGCTAAAAATAGGGCTGACGTGTAGGTGTGTCCCTACGTGTGCCTGATGTAAGAGTAGTGCACGCGTTGAGTGCATGCTATTGAATGTGGAGTCACTCGAGAAGTACGTACGGACTAAACCTCTTCTGTCAGAACCTCTTCGTTCAAATGCAAACCTATGGCATACTCGCCCAACGGTTAACATTCTGTCTGCTTGTTCTGCGCCAGACCTCCCATTCCATAGTTGAGTGTACAGAGCCATTGAGTGGCACAGGGCTGCAATGATACTGTATCTGCCTTTGAGAGTGTATTGGGTCAGACACTGACTGCCAGTTATATGACATTACATACATAGATATATTGTGCGAGTATTGCAAAGTTGCATACATACAGACATACAGTGCAGCACTGGTAGTATAGCACTCATATGTCTGGCTCCACATCAGTCATCAGTTATCTGCACATCAATTGTCGGTTCAGATCTGCACAGCTCTGAGACCTCACTTCAAACGTGTCTTCAATTCAGTTAAATCTGTTTCGCAAACAGTTTTGTCTGATTTCGGTTTGAAGTCTAACCACAAGAATGGGTTTCAATGGCAATAAGGTATTGGTTGAGCACAGGATCACTCGACTTATCGATCCAACTGTTCTCACAATTATTCTATATATGACTCCGCCGTTAGGCCGATCTGGACAACCAATTGGACAGTAGTCCCCAGCACGACAACATGGTCGTGGTCGACATGATGAGCAGCACGTGGTCACCCACGTCGTCCAAACCCGGCAAACGTATGCTTATGTTCTTTACATATATTCTGTATATTATTCTATAAGTGCTGGCGATTAGAGTCGCGAATATTCTTGTGTTTCAACACTTTAAGAATTATTGCATATAAGCTGTAATACAGCACTAATGCTCTGGTAATGAGCGCATGGATTGCCTGCCAATCGTTAAGCCATACATGTATTCATGTTTGCACTTATTCTCTACTCATTTCTATTACTCTTATTAAAGAATATTCTCAAACAATGTCTCAATGCTTGCGATCAGAAAATCATTTGGAGTTTAATAGAAATGACCTCATTATACATCAAGACATAGCGTATATATGCTTGCATTTTAACCTGATTTGACTGCAAAAATAAGCCGGTCTATCGAAGAATAAAAATGATTGAGAAATAAATTAATTGAAATTCTAGTCAAGAAATTCTTTGACTAAGAATTTGGATTTTTTTACATGACTTGCATTCGTAATGAAGTGTCGAATAATTACCACAACTTTTATAAATTATTGGTTTTCGCTCAAAAAACAATCTTATTATCAGTTAATCATCAAAATTAATGCAATGAATCAATTATTAGAAAAATTTTATTATTTAGTCGTTTATATGATAATTGAAAAATATATATAAAAATGTTTTTATTTGTCATTAATTGTAAATTTAGTATAATTTCATTTAAATTTATATGTTTTTCATATTTTAATTCGTTTCGAAAAATAACTTAAGGTTTTGACTAATTTTTACCTTTCATTTCATTTCCTAATATTTTTAACACAAAAAATGTTTCGATTCTTAAAAAGAATAAACAATTTATAGAGAATTAGTGATAATTTTTATGACATTGATATTTGAAATTATTATACACAATGTTTTACCCGGAGTTTATTTTATTGCTTCCTTTCTGTCATATCAATTATCTATCACATTTGGCCATTAACGTGGCACCGGTGGATTGTGTCTGAAACTCTAGTTTTCATTCAATCGTAATTTCATGTCAGTCTATATTAGGCCAACAATTATTAAAAAGTATTTATTTGAGTCAATTCAGACTTGAATTTGATTACAATAGTAGTGAATCAGTTCATAAAATAATACTTAAATATTTGTATGAAGTTTTCAGAAAAGCTTTATTTAAAGTATAAATATTAATGTTATTATTAATTTGCGCACAAATTCTGTAAATAAAACTGAGAATTACGAGTCGTTTAGACGTAATTTGAAACATGAGTTAGCGGTAAGAATATCCTGAATATGAGAGACACAGAATTGGGTTGAGTAGTGCAACGCTATATCAGCTATATTTAAAATATTAAACGCAATTATATTAAACTAAACTCTATTTTTAGACTAACCTATGCTTTGATGGATGTATGAGATATGGCATAAGTATTAACATTTATTTTGCAATTAAGTGAGCTTTCAATTGATATTATGACAGAATTAATACAAATTAATAAACCAATAGAGAAATATCGATTGGATGTGCGCTTTGCACCCAATAATAGGGAAAAGTCTTATATTTTGTCTAAACATTGACAAGTGATGCAAATGTTTGCGCTGTCAGTCAATCCACTGTCTAATCATTAGCGTCTAATGTCTTGTAATACGATATTAATGACTGAAATTGTCTTACAATTGATTCCTGGTTCGCGCAGACATTATTTGATTTACGCCTAAATTATATAAAACATTAATTTATTTGAATATAAATAAACTTTGATTAGAGTATCACTACTTCTGAAGTCAATTATTTTATTTGCTTTACAATTAGAAAATCTAGAAATTGTTTTCATTAGTTTTCAATTACATTATTCTTTCGTAACTATAATCCGAGAGAAGAGCTCTCAGTCAGGGTTGGGTTGGATGGGCTACAAAAACTGAGTAGCCCATCGAACTTTGAATCTACATACTTTTGTCTTTATAATTCTTAACTAATTTATATACAGTATATATATTTTTATTCAATTGTCGCCCCTTTGAGGACAGAATAAACTTAAATATTCGCGCCTTTACTCAATTGCTATGCGTTTACTACCAAAAACTCGGATCAATCAGTCGAATGAAAAATATTTCAGGATTTGTAATGGATATTAAAAGTTGGGCCGGGAGGTAGTTGCGGATTTTAAGTTTAAGTAACCAGTTGGGTTATTTTCTCATTTTGATTTCTTGTTCACTTATGGTAAAGAAATTCATTCAGTTTGACAGTTCATTAAAAGAATAACTCATTTCTTAAAAAATTCTAATATTTATACCGTATTCCCGCACAAATAAGGGCATGCCACTGTAAAATGAATCATACCAGGTGCCCTTATACCCCGGGGTATAA
>JAQIWA010001159.1:0-20702 GCA_034693305.1 Eueremaeus valkanovi
AAATTTGATGAAAAAGTAGTGAAAAATGAAGAAATTTGATGAAAAAGTAGTGAAAAATGCAGAAATTTGATGAAAAATTAGTGAAAAATGCCGAAAATTGATGAAAAAGTAGTGAAAAATGCAGAAATTTGATGAAATATGTCGAAAATAGCCTAGAATATGGCTGGAGAATGGCTGGAGTAGACTAGAGAATGGCTGGAGTAGACTAGAGAATGGCTGGAATAGGCTAGAGAATGGCTGGAATAGGCTAGAGAATGGCTGGCTAGAGAATGGCTGGAATAGGCTAAAGAATGGCTGGAATAGGCTAGAGAATGGCTGGCTAGAGAATGGCTGGAATAGGCTAGAGAATGGCTGGAGTAGGCTGCAGAATGTCTGGAGTAGGCTGCAGAATGTTCTGGAGTAGGCTAGGAAATTCCTTCAAACAACTCCTTATTTTCAATCCCTATTCCACTCAACTTTCAACTCATATCCAAGGGAGGGCTCATTGAGGTTACGAAAGTGATGATAACATTTAACTGTTCAGCTTGTTTTGTGTTCCTTTCATTGTTTGCATTGAATTATATTTTATAAAATGCTCTTATAGTTCAAATTATACAATGAAATTAAATTATTATGCTCCTGGTGCATATACTGAGTTTACTTGGTAAATATGACTTGTTGCTATTATCATATTTGATTCTTCACCAATAGTGTGCAGCACATATTGCTCTCTAGACAATTATATGCCCTTGGTTGTACTTTTTTGAATTACAAACATTCTGAGTCTTCTATATTAAACAAGGATAAAACAAGCTATTCAAGGTAAAATAGTTATTAGCGGCTAACGCCCAAAGAAAAAAGGTTAAAGCATGTTTAAAATTAGCCATAACGAGGATTGCCTGTACATTCTGTGTTAACTAGAAATCAACTAGCATGAATCATACTGCATGATTCATGTAATAAATATCAATTTACCTGAAATAACCATAAACTTTTATTTGAGATTAGGAATTGCTCAAGTACGATAATTGCCATTAAAGAAAGTAATAAAATTTTCTCATTCTTATCAATTAAATTCCTGTTTGCTATATCATTTAATATGGATGGCCAAGGGGGTATAGTAAAAATACGATATCAATTTTATAATTTTTTAAAATACACCCTGGGCTTTTGAAAAGAGCCATACGCACTCAGCTTTTTAACTCCGCTATGAGAAAAAACAGTATTTGATTTAGGTCAGAATACTCCCCACACGCAAGGTTCGTTGAACATGGTCACCTCTCTAATTTAATGATAAATTTTCAAAACATTTGCTTAAAAAGAACTCTTCCAACAAATATCACATCATAATTAAACTGGATAAAAATTCAACAAATATTATCAATAATTATAAGTTTTTGAATAAATTATTATCAAAAATGTCCGCGGAACAAATATTCAAGAAAAAGGATGACAAGTACAGATTTGATATGAAAAGGTTCAAACAGATCCTGGAAAAATCCCCAAAGAACCTAGTTGGGCTCTACTCAATCACTGGTCCACTCCGAAGCGGCAAATCATTTATGTTATCGTTTTTCCTCAAATTCCTTGTCAGTGAAGGTAAGCCTAATTGGATCGAAACGGAGCTCAAAAAGACTTTCAAGTATAGAGAGGGAACTGTTAGAGAGACAACTGGCATATGGATGTGGTCGGAGCCATTCGTGCGTACAATTAACGGACAGGATGTTTCAATATTTCTTTTGGACACCCAGGGATGTTTTGACAATATGACCTCGACGGCAGATAACGCGATTGTCTTTGCCCTGAGCGCACTGATATCATCATGCATGATTTTCAATCGGAAGACACAGATAGACGAAGGGGTTCTACAGTTCTTGCAATATTTTGCTGGCTTTGCCCGAATGGCTGATGAAGATAACAAGGACGAACCATTTCAAAAGCTCGTTTTTCTGTTGAGAGACTGGGACTTCCCTGATTATGAGCCTGGTTATTATGACGATAAAACGGATATAAATGGAATGAACTATAAAATAGATTATTTGAATTATAATAATAAACAGCCAATTGAAACAAAATCTACCCACGAGTCGATTCTGTCAACTTTTGAACATGTATCCTCCTATCTTCTGCCACATCCTGGCTCACAAGTGTCAAGGAAAAGTATTTTTGACTTGAAAACAGTGGATCCGGCATTTTTGGAGCATGTACAAAAGTTTGTGCCATTGATACTGACGGATGAATATATTAAGACCAAGAAGATTGGCGGACATGTATTAACTGGACAACAGTTGATCCAGTTTGTTGAAAAGTGGGAAGCCATCTTCAAATCGGATGTCCTGCCCCAGGCAAAGTCTTTGTACTTAACTACGGCTGACCTGCAAAATGAGATGGCTAAAGCGGCTGCTATTGAGAAGTATACCAGGGACATTAATAAGATTGTGAATGGCAAGTCAGATGATGAATTTGATTTGGCCCACAGGTAAATTTTTCAATTGAATCCATGTTATTTTTAAGTCGATTCATTTATCTTTTTTTAAGATCATTACTGAACGAGTGCCTAAAAGTGTTTAAAACCTACAAACGATTGGGCGGTAATGCATACGAAAACAAATATTTAGAGTCTATTAAAGAAGGTTTGCAGAGACTCTACGCATACAACTATCAGATCAACTCAACTACACGTAATTACAATGAAAAGGCCGAACAATGTAACCGATTGTCCGCTGATTTGGTGAAACAAAGACAAGATTTCGATAATTTGCGGACAGAGAGTGTGGAGGAGAAGAGACATCTAGAGAAGTTGATGAAAAAGAAGCAGGCTAAATTAGACAAGTGCAATAAAGAAAAGGATAATGCTAAAGCGGAAAAACAAAAATTGCAAGAGCAAATGGACGAGCTCATCCGAAGTTCCGCGAAGGAAAGTTGTTGTAGTTTAATGTGAAACTCAATATTAAAGTGTATTTTGAATGAAAATTATAATAAAATTTTGTTTCAAACAGTGATTGATTGCAAACATAATTTGAATTTTGATTTAAAAATTTGAGACTTTTTTTTATAAAAAAAAGTATCTTTTGTACAGGATACAATAATATTTTTTTAAATATTCCGGAACCATTACTCATCTGTATACTGTTGAAGCCAACTAATTATATAAGCTTGTCACATTATTATTACAACATATTCCTTATTCTAATTTAAGTCAAAAATTATCTGGTTCTTATCAATGTAGCTATGATTCCCTTTCATACTGATATAATTTATAGTAAGGGTGACCAAGTGGTCATAGTTGAATTAACCCTCGAGCTTTGAAATTATCAATATACCAAGCTAGTTTTATGAGCTGTAATTATGCGCCCTTGACATATTAATTCTAAATAAACTGAATTTCAGCTAGATTATATTATAGGCCTCCATATAACTATCTAAGTTTTGTTGAGCATGGTCATCACTACTTTATAAGCAGTTGTTTATAAATATTCTTTTCTCGTAATTATTATATTATTTGATTCAACGAAACAGTAATTAAACAAAAATTATAAATAATTTTAAAATTATTTTAATATTTTTGATGGATTAACAAATGTGTTAAAAATGTGCTCGATACAAATATTGAGGAAAGAAGATGGCAAGTTCAAACTTGACGTAAACAGTTTTAAAAAGATCTTGAACAATGCAAAAAACAACCGAGTTGCGCTCTACTCAATTACTGGTCCACTCCGTTGCGGAAAATCATTTATGTTATCCTTTTTCCTCAAATACCTTCTCAGCGCAGGTAAGCATAATTGGATTGAAACGGAGCTCAGGGAGACTTTCAAGTATAGAGAGGGAAGTGAAAGCGAGACAATAGGCGTATGGATTTGGTCTAAACCTTTTGTTAGAAAAATTAAAGGTAAAGACGTTTCAATATTCCTGTTGGACACCCAGGGATGTTTTGACAATATGACAACTATGTCCGACACTGCCATTGTGTTTGCCCTGAGCGCACTATTATCATCATGTATGATTTTCAATCTGAAGACACAGATAGACGAGGGGACTCTACAGTACTTACAATATTTTGCTGGTTTCGCTCGAATGGCTGACGACCAAAACAAGGACGAACCTTTTCAAAAGCTCGTTTTTCTATTAAGAGATTGGGACTTCACTGATTATGAGCCGGGATATTATGACGATGATAATAGTGTGACTGCAATGAACTATAAAATAGATTACTTGAATCCAAACGATAAACAGCCGATGGAAATAAAAATAACACATCAATCAATCCTGTCAACTTTCGAACATGTATCCTGCTACCTTATGCCTCATCCTGGTAAAAATGTCTCTCAGCGAAGTATTTTCAACTTCGAAACAGTTGACCCAGAATTTTTGTATCATGTACAAAAGTTTGTTTCATTAATTCTGAAAGATGAAAATATTAAGATCAAGACTATTGGTCGACAGGAATTGACTGGAAAACAATTGATTCAGTTCATTGAAAAATGGAACCTTATTTTTGAATCAGGTGTTCTACCAGAATCAAAGTCCTTGTACCAAACATCGGTTGACTTACAAAATGAGATAGCTAAAGCGGCTGCTATTGATAATTATACAAGGGCAATTAAAAAGATAGCGAATGGCCAGTCAGATGAGCGATTTGTTTCGGAGCACGGGTATTCATTTGATCCATGTTATTTATGAAATTAGTTATTAATATTTTTATTCTTATTTAAGATTATTACTGAAGAATAGCATCAAATCGTTTACAGACTACAGACGATTGGGCGGTAATGCATACGAAGACAAATATTTAGAGTCTATTAATGAATGCTTGGATAAGCTCTACGAATGCAACTTTCAGATAAATTTGACCAAGCGTGATTTTAATAGCAAAACAGAACAGTGCGAGCAATTGTGCGCTGATATGGATAAACAAAGAGTGGATTTCAATCATTTGAAGATCAAGAGTGAAGAAGAGAAGAGATATTTTGAGAAAATGATGCAAAAGTATCAGGGAGAGCTAGCTAAATATTTGAGAGAAAAGGAGGATGCTAGAATTGAGAAAGAAAGAATTCAAGACGAAATGACCGAGCTTATTAGGAAGGCACGTTTGAATTCTGCAAATAGGAGCTGGTGCAGTATATTGTAAAATCATTTATCAGCAGTGAAGGTGCTATAATTCGTGAGTCGAGCTTTTATAACTATTGATGATCAAAATTAGCCAAGTAGCATTACCTTGAAGCCTTTTGGTTACATCAACAAACATAAGTTACCCATTGTATAGCACAGAACGTATAACATATACAGAGCTATAATGTTTCACAAAATGGTACGCGAACTACATTTTGATCATCACGGTTTATAATTTTTTCTTTCAAGATATCATGATACCTAGCACACTGTAAGCTTGGTCAATAAAAAATGTAGAATACAATATAATTATTGCAATTACAGTCTGGAGCATTCATATAATTGCAAGGTTGAATTGCGCGCTCAAAATATACATTACTAGACATATATTTTTTGAGCGCGCAATTCAACCTTGCAACTTTATAAATGTTATAGACTGTACTGTACTATTTAAAAGGTTAGATGAAAGACATTGTTTAATTAATAATTGAAAATTTTGAATAAAAATTACCTTGTTAGACAGAGACATTGGAAGAAAGAATTTTTGAATGATTAATAAAATATTTGATAAATATCTCAATAAAAGTCATAACCAGTCGTGACATAAAATGTTTATTAAGTTAATTAAGTATTGAGAGAAAAGTAGTTAAAATCATAACAATTGAAAATAAGATAAAATTTGATGAAAATAAATAATTTTTATGAATACTTTGGGTTCTGGCCAAATATCAAAGAAGAAATGCCTATAGAGCCCGACCCGCCTAAACCTGAGGTCACAGATTTTGACGGGTAGGTCAGGCAAGTGCTGACTAATTATTTGAGCCGCTTCTGTGGCTCTGGTCATAGTTGACCGGATAATGCGTGTGTAGGGGGAATGCCCGTACCTTAAATCTTAGGCCAAATAGATTTGCCAGTTCTCTACCCAAATAAATCACAATTTTCTGATTATATGTTCCGAATGTTTACTACTCTCTCTTTCCTGGCCGGAGGCTCTTCCCTGTTCTACGGGGGTTTTCAACCCAGCCAGGGACCCTTACATCACTCATTCGTACGTTAGGAGGAATAGTGTCACAGTTTTAAGAGGATACACCTGAACCCTCTTTATGCGCAAATCGTGGTTAAGTCACACCGACTCCCAAATTTTTTGGCCCTCGGTCTGACAGTCCGCTGACACTCTTCAATCCATTCAACTGAAAACAAGTTTTTCTGAAAAAAGAAAGAGCTGACTCAATCGGGGTTCGATCCCACTATCCAGTCACCATTTAAGATAGTAAAACAGACACCTTAAACCACAGCGCCAATGACCTGAGCTGAATGTTTAGTTCTGCCTTGTCGTATGAGTATCAGATTTCGGGTTACCCAAGGCTGCTTCTTCTACTTTTTTAGTTATCTTTGTTTTCACCCCCCTTTCTGAATCAATTGAACCCTTGATTGGCGACAAGGCTTATAATTTATGTCTGTATATATATGTGGGAGATTATTGCAAATACCAGAGATAGGCAATGGGTCTGACGACAGGGGGGTAAGCCAAAAAATTTTGCCAAAAGGGGTACAATTAATGAATTTTGAGGGCAAAAAGTGCCCCATTTTCGAGTTTTTTCCTCCAAAACTTCGAAAAATAGAAGGGGTAGGCCTCAGCCAAAATCACAGGGGGTATACCCCTACCTGTACCTCCCATTGCCTATCACTGTCAAATACAGAGATAATTATTTTACGAGTATGAATCATGAAATAAATATAAATTTTCTTCAAATAAAATAATTTATTGATATATTCTGATTATTATAAGGAGATAATAATTTGAATCTACGTACAATCCATATGTTAGTAAAAAGAATTATCTCGTTTTTATCAATGAAATTAAATTTCGCTTTTATATTGATATCATTTATAATGGGGTTGGCCAAGAGGTTATAGGGGTTGCTTTATACTAACTAATGGGACTTATAGAAATATAATCTTGGTATTTACAGGGGTCATTTCCTCTTAATAATCCGGATTCCAGCGACAATTTTGGCCTTGGTTATGTCCGCTATTATATATATTCAACTACATCTTTAAAGATGTCATTTAACTCATACAATATTGTAATATTGTGAGGTAAGGTGAGGTCACTCCTTCCTCTGTGAGGCGACCATATATGGTTCGGAGCACACTCTTGTGCTTACCTTATAAGGCGCTGCACAGCAGAAGGGAGTGAGCTCACTAACCTACTGAGCGCTCCTCTAAGCGCTCATTCCTGTACTTACTGTCAAACCGTTAACTACAATAAACTTGTGTTAAAAACCCAATCTATTGACTTACCTGTTGTTGTATTCGTGTGGTGAGTGTGCCTGTGTGTGAGTGTTTTGCCCACTATTTGGATTACCAGCGACGGGACAGGACCTTCGGAGCGAAGGGTAAGCCACGATAAAGTAATGTAAAGGGGGGGTACGGCGGGGGAGAGTAGGCCCAAGATGGGAGCGGCTTTGGGCCGGTCGGATGATCTAAGCAGGAGGTTCAGGGAATGGGGTTAGAGGCCGTACACCCCTTACACTAGCAGCGGTGGGATTTTGCTATTATCAGTGTTTTATTTGATGTAATGTAAATAATAAAATACAATACCAACTCGGCTTAGCCACTGTTTCTTTCAATACATTTAATATTTTTTAAACTTTAAGTTAAATGCAAGCACATAATGATTGTTACAGAAACTTATTTGCGCTTTTTGGCGTATACGTCCTTATCAGAACGGAATTTTTGGAGCTTGGCGTAATCAAATCCGTCCAGAATTAACGCGATGTATTTAAGGATTTGTGTAAAGCAGTCGCATCCCTTGTTCATTTGTGTCCCATAGGCACGCATAATGTCGCCTCGAAATTTAAAGAATTCGTCTGCCTTGACGATCCCTTTCATACCCGGCACAATTGGCCAGTAATAATTATCTTCTTTCGTGGGTTCAAAGAAATAACCTGGAATAAATTTCATTAAATTTTATAGAATTTTCAAAACAAAAATCGCGCTTTCTAATTACATTTCAACTCTTTCGACTTTCTTTGGAAGATCCCCGCGGTGCAGTACCTATTCGCCTTCTCACTCTTAGTACGTTTGGCATTAAAGGAGAAGATAAGCGCAATTACAGTTTCGTTTTCGTAAAGCAGTTCTTTTATACGTCTCGCCGCCGTGTTCGTGTTCAGTAACATGGGTAGGCCAGCCATCTTCAGACGGTTGTTTATATCGTCATTCACATCCGGGTTCTGATCCGCTTTTCCCACGATGTGTGGCAACAGCGCGCAGCCAGACTCACTCTTTAACCCCGAACAGTATTTTGCGAATTCGCCAAAGAAAATCAATTGATTGCTTAGCCTGTGACAGATGTAAATTAGAAAGGTGTGAATATACTTTACGCATGAACTTACCCTGATAACTTCTGCTCGATTCTATTAAAGTCCGGGTGGTGGTTGAGTTTGTCCGACAGGTATTTTGAGAATACTCCGAACTCCTCTGATAAGGGTAAGCACAGATCGGGTAAGCAATCGGTGTAGTGTGCCCGACCTTCACTTTCTCTTCCCTCAAACTCTTGTTCATTTCTTATTCTGTACCGTGGCTTAACACCGAGTTTGATACTCTTGAGATAAGTTGCCAAGAGGTCCAAACCTCTAAGGTTATCGGCCGGTTGCCAGCTGACCTCGCCGAGTTCTGCTAAGACATATTTATGCGGAATCTGTCCCGCAATTTCCGGGGGAACTGCAATTGGCTCACCCGTGGGGGGACACATGTACTGAACCAGAAAGTAGTCGAGTTTGTTATCTTTTTCGGTATGATCTAATATGCAGAAAACTCGTTGTCCAGTTAATACGCTTCCTTTTGGTAGTTCCCGTGGCCCGATTTCAGGGTTCCTGTCAACCGGCATGATTTTATCTATCTTTTCTCGTAGAAGGAATTTTCTGAAAATATCCTCTCTTTTCCATTGTTCCCTGGTTATGTTTCCCTTCATAACCTCGGAGAAACAACGTCGGTACCTGCTTGGCATCTTTGCCTCGTTGTCCTCTTCGTCTATTATCGGTAGGAGCATCTGTACCTCCCTGTAAACTTCTTGCTCTAATTCACTTAGAGTGTCAAATTCAACCCCGATATGAATTGGGTCCCATGTTAGACGTTTATCAAGTAGTATTCTACGCTGCTCATCATTATAAGTCCTTTTCCTACCACGGTATGGTCGAGGGCGGGACGATCCGGACTGCGAGAATAGGACGGCTATTTCCGTAGGTTCGGTTCGATTGGCTCGTTTAGCTCTTATAGCCTGCTCAGGCTGACTAGCTCGTTTCGAGGCCTTGGTTGGTTTAGTAGCATTTTTGGTTTTAGATACCACTGCAGGCACATTATTCTGACTGGATTTTCTCTGTTTCCCTTTGTCACTCGCGAATATTTTTCTAATAGTTCGGGAAGAATGTATGGGTGCAGGTGGAGGTATAATTAACTTGGCTTCCCTTATCAGGCCTTTTTTTGCTTTCCCCCAGGTTCATTTCGAAACCTTCCCGAGGTTCCCGCCGGAATCTCGTCCAAATCAGCAATAGTTTGAATGCGGGTTGACTCTGTACTGGTGAATGACTCGTCACAAGAGCATTCTTCATCACTGACATCTCTGATTGACCGGGATGTGTTTGAATCCGTAGATTCGGAGTCATACTCTAGTGGAGTAGGAAGTGAGTCTACCGGGGCACTAGTAACTTCTGGGGGATTATGATTATTACGGTCAGACTGAGTCGCGTTTGTAGCAAGATCAGTATCTGTTCCCCTGTTAGAATAGTCAAATGCGTTAGGGGTAACCAGACCCAGGGGTTGTGTCTGAGGAGCAGTTAATCCCTCGTAGCTTTCGACTGACGGTGGTAGAGAAGAGAAGACTGACTGGGAGTCGATTTGAGGTGCATTCTGCATCTCTGAGTCAGTATCAGGGTCGGGATGCATTGTAAATGTTGTAGTAGGTGCTGCCGGTTGAAGTGTATGTAGAACAGGCTGCACCTGTCCGACAGATGAACGAGGACCGAAAATAGTTTCAAAGGGGGGTAGACTACCGGTCTGACCGGATAAATTAAATAGAAGTCCAGGCGCCAATCCTGGATCTGTCATGTCTGAAGGGATGCTCAATGGCAAGGAGGGGGGAGTTGGACCTTCTTGGTACAGCTCATTGATGATTAATCGCCGCTCTTGTCCCTCCGAACCAGTCTGACTCTCAGGGCTGAACATTGCCTGGTCGGCTGGGTAGTTTTGAAAAGGAAAATTTATTGTTAATTTATTATAAAGAAAGTTTATGCCGAAATATACCTGAAAAGAGGTCAGAGTTCATATTCTGCTCTGTAGTCGTATGTTCGGGTAAAACGGGTAATGATTCGCTGTTTTGCCTACTTGAGTCGCCCATAGTTTAACAAAGCCCTAAAAGAGTGACAATATCTATATTTAGCTCTGCATAGCACTGAAGTAGTGCTTAAATAGCTGTATTGAACACTGGTTGCATAAGATGGGAGTATAAGGTTTTTTGCGTATAAGGGGTACTTAACAGCTCTATCATGGATTTTTTATTTCGGAATCAGAAAAGTGTGGGTTAAAGCTATGTAATGCACCCAAATTCGACACACCCATCATCGCGTTTTCACCCTCTAAATAATTTTTGAAACTTTTTCTTAATCGGCTTCGACTGTGCTCTGATAGAATAGCATATGCATTGAAAGCATTGGTAAGCACAGTCGAGCACACTAATGCTCCCTTAAACTGCGCGCTGATTATATAGCAGCCGATCCTCAAATAATTCTGTCTTATAGTTTGCTCTCATATTTCCTCTAAATGTATAAGAGTTTGCAGTATTGAATGCTTGAAAATGGCTAAATAAGTGACAAAATCGATGGGAAAGACTAGTAAAAGACGGGGGGATGATGAAAAAGACTGAGAAGTAATGGGGGAATGAAGGGGTACAATTCTATACATTTAAGCTTTGGTTAGTGGTATAGTTTGTACCGGTCGACACGGCTCTTCATGCAGTGGGAGCTGACATGAAGTGTGCACGGGTGGGGGTAGGCACAGAGGCAAAACCCCCTTCTCGTCAGGACCCGGGGGCTGCCAGGGTACACGGACAGCCTTGCCCCTTCGCCTTCGGAGAATAGCACTGTGGACCGGTAGTGTTAGTAATAAAGTTTCAGTTATAATCGACAATTACTGGGGGGTTTGACTGTACCTGTGTTGAGCTCCAACTCAAAATCAAGGAAGCAATGATCCGGGTAATGGCACCGATCAAGATTATAGCACTGACCCAGTCTTTAGTCAATCCAAGTAATAGCAATAATCCAGGTAAAATTGATAGCTCTTATTGTCAGTAATAGTTATTCTCCAATAATGAGTTGAATATAACTTGAGCTACAGTTGCATTTACAACAACATTATTGATGGTGTAATATCAGGTTCAGTGTTATAGAATGCACTTTACATACACATAACTCATGGGGTTATATACGTCCCAGGGGGGGGGTATAACAGATCAAATAATTCTTTGATAAAACTCACATTTAATCAAAAACACAGGAAAAGCAGAACAAAAATTAGCACAAATGCCGTTCAACTGATGGTCACATAAGTGAGGGAAAGATTGAGCAAAATGTTTGAATCCGCAAAAAAAGGGTTAAAAATAAAGTTAGCCTAACATAGCATTAGTATTTCAAATATGTTTTATAAGTTTGTATTTCATTTTGTAGTTAAGTTTGAGCGTTAATGGACCGGAATTATTGCCAAAAACTATTGCTTTTTATTGCTTTAATGGATATCTCTATTCCTAAACATTTTGCATACTTATGAATATTTACTATATTTTTACTAAAATTGCGTTCAAATCCTTTAAAATTGAATTTTTTGTTCGATATTTGATCAGCCATTTGATTAACATAATGATCAAGACCATTTCAATCACTATCTATGGTGTTTAGCTTTAAAAGAATAAAAATAGGTTAATCAACCCAGAATATAATAGTCTCCTTGCTCAAATTACATGCGTGCACTTCAACCGTACGCTCAAACGTATTATTTGGAGCACATCTTCCGTGTCTGGGGATGAAAGTCCTGACAAGTTCAAGGTTATTGGGCTAAAGTCAATATCAGACAAAATAATTTTCGCCTATATTTATAAAACATAACTAAACCTAAAATCAAATCAAAAATTTGCAATAAAATTAACCCAAAAGAAAAAGAAAAAAAGTTTTAATAAAAAGAAATTATTTTTCTATTCTGTCATTCAATTAATGCCCTATACCTTAAACTCATTGCAAGAATAAATAAAAAAATTTAAAAGTCTTATCAGTGTTTGTAAACATCATATGAGAGGGAATACCTCTGTTTGTGTCCTTGCTCTTACGTGAGGTCAATCAAACACTTATTCATAAACAGCGTTACAGTAAAAGTGAAAACTATGCCATCCATTAATGCCCTATCATAAAGAATTTTAAGCACAAAATAAAACTACCCTGTTCAAAATTTAACCATGTTAATTTAATAGTTTACACTGCGTAAACCCTACCACTGTTTGTACCTTGAGCATAATAAGCTGGCGCAATAAATGCTGATAAATTAAGCTTGATAAAAAAATTAAATATATTGTTGGAAATAATTATTTCATACAGTTATTGAATTCACTCTTGTTTTTGTTCTCTCCCTTTAAACATATGGTGCAGACAGACAGCACTGAAATGTTATACACATAAGAAAGGGGGTGGTATATAGAGTGCAATGAACTCTACGGCCTGGCTGTCAGACTGTCTGTATAGTGAAAGTAACACATATTTTAGGAATTAAGACGATATTATTTGTGTGTTTCTGAGTTAACCTAATTAAAAATAAGCAAGGAGGCTCTTTTTCTATACAGGATACTTTTCTCTCTCTTAGCATTTTATTATTTTTCAGTAAATTTTTATTGTATATTATTATCAAATTTTAGGCGAATTTTGTGACAAAATGTATGTTAACTAAATTTTTTGGCATTTATTTAGATTCTTAAATAATTTCTTTTTCTTCATATTCTTTGTGTGAGTTATCGTATGAACCGATTGAATGATGTTTTTGGTGTAAAAGTCACCTTAGCTACAATGAGTACCACTAACAATGTGTTCAAATAATTGCGAAATCAATAAATATTTTCCGTCTATTTATTCAATAAATTAATCCTTTTTTTTTACAAAAAGTTTTACCAATCAATTCAATCAAATAATGTATTGAATTCTTGTAATCATATTCTTTGTCTCAACTCATCCAAAAAGAACTACAATTCAAATAATTTTAAATATTTTCGCAGTTATATTGAATACAACCATACGCAAGGGTTAAGTGCTTAAGTACAGATATTGGAAGAGACTCATACTTAGGAAATAAGTTGATCCACAGATACAGACGTATTGATAGAATTCGTAATTATTCATTGGAAACAAATCCAAGCAATAGAAGCCAATGTCAGGTCCAGACAAACGGCTTATGAATGACTCGATTCTTACCCGTTGTCTCAATGAAACTTGTTTTCTGTTTAGATATGAGAATAATAGTCGATATGACTTATGAGCAAGCTTGATTATAGTTGTGTCCATTTAGTTAACAGTGAATAGCAAATGAATGTAACTGAACGGTAGAAGTGATCCAAGTCTATGTGCATTAGTTTATAATAATTGTGTTCTTTGATTACACGCATCAGAAGTGTTTTAATATATAAAATTATCAAACACATAAGCGCATCGATAGGTAATTCGCTCTGACTTTATACTTAGCGTAGATATATGACCAGGGCCAAATTATACAGCCTATCCAATGAAGCTCCTCCCCTCCGTTCAGCAGACCTTAGTGGTCAAATCTGAACCTTCCATCAATCCCTCACATTCGTTCAGCAGACCTTAGTGGTCAAATCTGAACCTTTCATCAGTCCCTTCCCTTCGTTCAGCAGACCTTAGTGGTCAAATCTGAACCTTCCATCAGTCCCTCACATTCGTTCAGCAGACCTTAGTGGTCAAATCTGAACCTTCCATCAGTCCCTTCCCTTCGTTCAGCAGACCTTAATGGTCAAATCTGAACCTTCCATCAGTCCCTCACATTCGTTCAACCGACCTTTGCGGTCGGATCTGAACTTTCCATCTGTCACTTCCCTTCGTTCAGTAGACCTTAGCGGTCGAATCTGAACTTTCCATCTGTGACTTCCCTTCGTTCAGCCGACCTTTGCGGTCGGATCTGAACTTTCCATCTGTCACTCTCCTTCGTTCATCCGACCTTAGTGGTCGAATCTGAACCTCCCATCAGTCCCTCACATTCGTTCAGCAGACCTTAGTGGTCAAATCTGAACCTTCCATCAGTCCCTCACATTCGTTCAACAGACCTTAATGGTCAAATCTGAGCCTTCCATCAGACCCTTCCCTTCGTTCAGCCGGCTCTAGTGGTCGAATCTGAACTTTCCATCTGTCACTTCCCTTCGTTCAGTAGACCTTAGTGGTCGAATCTGAACTTTCCATCTGTCACTTCCCTTCGTTCAGCCGACCTTTGCGGTCGGATCTGAACTTTCCATCTGTCACTTCCCTTCGTTCAGCCGACTTAAGTGGTCGAATCTGAACTTTCCATCTGTCACTTCCCTTCGTTCAGTAGACCTTAGTGGTCGAATCTGAATTTTTCATCTGTCACTCCCCTTCATTCAGTCGATCTCAGTGGTCGCAGCAGGTCTGACCAATCAGCCCCTTTCATTCGTTCACCTGACCTTAGTGGTCGTATCTGACACTCTCGTATCTTAAGTATTTGTGATTCTATGATTAAGCGGGTATATTGATTTTTATTTATTCAATAATTTTTCTGATAAATAAGTCTAATGATATAAAAATGAAAGCACCTGACATTCAGTCAGTTCAAACAGTTTAAATTGACCTGTGTGGTCAAAGCCGAGTTGGTTGTTCAATTAGAAAATGTGATGATTTATAATGAAATTAAGAGTAAGTAATACAATGCTAAGCAGCTTATAGATAATCTCTCAAGTTATCGATTAAATCATAATCGTTGTTTTATTATTCTTTTTAACTTGATTAATTCATAGATACCCAATCACTTCTCTTGGCTATTGGGGTTCAAATTCGACAAACTGAATTTAACCTTAGGACAAAGAGAAGAGAGCGCCCGACCCACATTCACTCATTCGACATTTAACAATTCTCTTGGCTATTGGGGTTCAAATTCGACAAACTGAATTTAACCTTAGGACAAAGAGAATAAAGCCACATTGATCATGCATTTGAATTCACTTGTATAATTTGGGGAAACTATGCTCGCGTTCTATCAGTGATTCCGTTTGAATTACTGATCAATCAAATATTCTTATTAAATACTTAGAAAAAAAATTAGAGTAACAATTACATGAGATAACAAAATGAATGATGATTTCGATGTCAAGCTTTGCTTGGCCGGGATTGAAATTAAACATAATGAATACCAACGCAGACAAAAGCTATTTAACTTAAGAACATATATTTTAAAACAACTCAATAGCTATTACGCAGACAAAACAAAAAAAGGGATTATGACCAAAAAGATAAACAGGCACGAATATTTAAATAGAGTCAAGTTTAGTCAAAACGAATTTTGGGTTTTGACATTAAATGACTATTACGATCGCATGTTGAGTGAACTTGACCAACGCGAAAAAGAACAAGACCGATCACTGGGGGCTATACGAGCAATGTATACAAATAACAAGTTGAGTTTTCCCGAAATTAAACTGATCACAGATAAGGAACTAAATAGAGATAAACGCAAGAGTGAAAGGGTTAGATGTAATGAATGTAAAGCTACTATACTGCCCTGTAGCGAACACTATTCAGACAAAAATCACAATCCTCTATACATTAATAAGGAATGTGACAGAGCTGATATCAAATTTGTAGCAATTGATGTCGAGTCAATCACAATGTTCGTTGAGAATAAGAAACTAAACAAAGCAATGAGAATCGCTGCAGTGGCGAAATTATCCAACACAAATTCGAAAAATAAGCAAAAAATACAGCTATTATTCCATAGTTTTTTGAGACCTAACTCTGATAACTTCTCAGCTTATAAGCCCATATGCGGTCTCTCTACGAGAGAGATAAAAGACAATCTAGATAAATTCTCTGATAGGCAGATATCTATAAAACTTCTCAACGAGAGGGTAATTAAAGAGCGCATCTTAATCTTTGCTTCAGGCAAAGGTGATATAGATGCTCTGGGTTTAGATCCAAAACAGCCATACAGAGATATACACGATTACTTTGTGCGATACCCAGGGAAGAGGGGACCGGAAAAAGTAGGGTTGAGTTGGCTAGCATGTTATGTACTCAATTGGGAAATTCAAGAGAATAAGACTGATAAATTTGGCAAAGTCATACCCCTAACACACAACCCAACCAAAGATAGTTCAGCAACCTTACAGTTGTATTATTTAATTCCCGAAACGTTCTGGTCCTCGCAAGTTCACTCCTTCACTAACGCCGATCGAGAATTGGCGTCTGATTGGACACTCCCCACTGACACACGAACAAACATGACCATCAACACAAACAAATCCAATAATCCACCCAATACATTCAGCGATGACCTCTTCATATATTGGGGAGACAGTGACCCAGAGAGCGATGACGAAATCTATATTTGAACATTATATCTAATATTAAGATTATCAATAATAAGTCTACAAATGTGAAAATTGTGAATTCAAGTGATATTATCTACATATTCAATTCAAGGCGAAAGCAAAGAAAGATGAACAGGAAATTGCTACATGCAATTGCTGTGACAATCGCTATTTATAGCACTCTGCGAAGCGAAGAACTCTTGAGATGCGACAAAGAATCAAAGTTAACCCGAAACTGGGATTTCAATAATAAGACCTTTGTATTGACGAGAAACGACTGGGCTTTTGAGATCTTGTCGCTTCATTATTTCTGCGAAGGTTTCTTTTCTCAGGCCAAACAAGAATATCAAAATGTTAATATCCTACCATATAGACACTTGGAGAACTGGGAACGCATTTACAGCAGAACCGGGGAATTATCAGAACGATTATGTAACGACCCCTGTCGTTTCGCCGTAGGAAAATTCGGTCATTTAGAAGTTCACTGTCTGACAACTCGCTATAAACTGAAATTGACTATACAGGATGTCGCAGATTTCGAATATGGCGAACTGCTGTCAAAACCGGTAGTAGAATATTATCTGATAGTACGCAACACTAATCGGGTCCCGACACAAATCACTACTCGCGTAATTAATGATTCGGCAACCATACAACACTATTCAAGATATGTGGCATATTTTCACAATGAAACGAACATACCTGACCGACCCTCTTGGCTCCCTCCAGAATTATTCCCGGTGCTAACTACTTCAACCACTCGTAATCCACTACTTCTCGCAATCGATAGAGAAAGAAAGTTAAAATCCAAAACTGAAGTTAAATTTTCGGCCACCACTAAGTCGCCGGATGTACTGGTGGTTAAAGACGACACACCAAAAAACGATACGACTACCCCGATTAACCTGCAGTTTCTCGATGAAGAGTTCCTCACAAACGCAGGCACTTATGGTATACACTTCTCATATCATGGAGTAGGATATGTATTCGATCAAATTTGGTCTCACTTTATCGTAATAAAGTTACCGCAATTTGAAGAGAGCCAAATTAGACACTTATCTACCTTTGGCTGTTTTGAATTTTTGAGTAAAATAAATCATGACGTAACGGAACGATTATTCTCTGGAAGACAGACAACTTTAATCGACTTTTTTAACGAAACCTGTCTTAGTTTAGAAGATAGCCTGGATAATATTATTGAATCGTCTTTCGAAACTACCAGATTGGCTTTGGAATCATTCAGAACAAGGCAGCTAATCCGTAATAAAAGAGAACCAGTGACGATTGCACTGGGAGTACTTGCAATAGGAGGGCTAGCCGCTAGTTTTGCATCGGGTTGGTTGTTGAGCCGAAACTCAGAAATTAAAAGCTTGAATGAAAAATTCGATTATTTAGCACAGAGAGCTGAAGAGACTAAACAGGCGACACTTATTTTAAAAGACCAACTATACGGTTTAACAGTTGCACTCGACGATTCGACGAAGCTACTAAATAATAAAATCGATCTTCTGAAAAATACAACTGAAATACAGATCAATAACTTGGCTCACATTTTGGGGACACAAATTGATAAATTACGCAATGACCAATGGGTCCTCTCGATTTTGACCTTCCACACAATGTATAAGCTATTAAAAGTATCAACGTACCAAAGTGGAACGACTCTAATGCTGGATTTAATAAATGTATGGGACACAATTTTTACCGATCTTCGGCGCTCAGTATTGAGTCATAGTTTAATCAATTGGCCTAATCTCAAAAAAATTCTCGACGAAGTCGCAGACAAAATTGGATACAGTTACGAACTGGGTATTAGTTATAACGATTACGAGTTATATTACATGCTTCCGTTATTGAACTACAAAATAGACGAAACGAAGAATGAACTAATCATTCATTACCAGATCCCACTAAAAAAGCCGCGAGCGAATAACGTGTTCAAGATAATGGCCCCAGTTTCGTTACCGTTTCCGTGCTCGGGTCGCCTCTGCGACCAATTTAACGGCAACAACGAGACGACCGAAATGATTTCTTTCGATCACTTCCACCGTGTTTGGCTGATAGGTAATAATCGACTTCACAAAGAAGCAGGCAAAGAGGAGTTCAGCTGTTTACCGAGCGGTGGAAAGAGTATTTGCTTTTCATTCCAGGCCAACGCTATGAGTCTTCCAAACGAGTGTAGTCAAAGTATATTCGGTTGGAACGAAACGATGGTGATACGGAAATGCAATGTTATACAGAGGAGTCGATCGGAATACAAACCAATAGCCATTACACAGCACAAATACGTCATCCATACTGAAGTTGTCCCGAACTACTTCCTGCGATGCCGAGGGGACGACTCTGTAGAAGTAACACCACAAGGCTGGGCTACAATCTTAGAAATAGGAACCCATTGTGAGGCTTTTCTTGGGAGCCTCAACCAGACACTTATTGGCCCGTACTCAGGAGAACTCAAAAGTTCATCAAATTTTACTTTTGAGAGCTTCCACACAAAATTGTTAGAGAGAGAACAAGAAGACGAAAATCGAAATGAAACTCAACGATTTGACAGAATTTTCAAACAAGAAAATAATTCAATTTTACGACCCTTCAACGCGAGTGAATATAGTCTTCAGTTTGAATTTGATAATTCCCGCCTTACGGCTATATCAACCTATTTGTATGAATCACAAAAAGAGCTAGAAAAGATAATCTATTCAGCTGATAAGCGATGGGCCGGTTCTCGATTCCACTTCACTATTTGGAGTTACGTTCAAATTATTGGAGACGCACTCCGGATACTGGCGACACTGGTTGTAATATTTGGTTTCCTGACGTACACCAGACTTTTCGGTTTCTTTATAAGTAAAGTTGTGATTATCAGTTCCCGTAAAGTTCACGCTTTACCACTGTTCGGTGATCATACCGAAGAAACAGCCAGTTCGATCGCTAATCTTGTTCTTGTGACGGCTTTCTTCATCCTACTTGTCTTTTACATAAAGTGTGCATGTTTTCGAACCTTCGAAACAGGCACTTACTATGGCAATTGTGCAACAATGCGGGAACACACAGACTTCAGCTTAGTGTTGACATTGAAAAACAAAATAAAATTATTCACCAGAAAACTGAAGGAAATCGTAATTGTCCGGATACCAATAAGAAATGTACCACAAGATGTAGTTGACCTACGCATTATTATAAATAAGAATGTTTGGCTGGTCAATAATGATAACGAGTTACAATTAACTGAACAAGTACAGTTGTATGGGATCGATCGTCACTTTAATAGAATCTTTACTAATGCATACAACATAGTTATACCTGTTAAGAATATCCGATGGGAAGGCATAACAATTCCCGACACAGTGTCCCACAAGTGGAACACTGGTGACGCTTCTATCTCTTATTCAAAAAAAGAGATGAGGCCGGCTATACAAATCAATTAATCGTTATGATCTTACAGGCCAATAGTCATAATGATCAGTGACGAGATTTCCGCAGATGACCTGAGTATAAAAAGTGCGACTCATGCCAGACGAGAAGACGAATCAGTTGTGAACGAAGAATTGGCGAAAATTACATCAAAATTCAGAGACATGTCATTGCAAAGAACTTTACCATCAGCCCCGACAAGACCAAACACCCCAGTTCCTGCCCCGCGGCAGTTCTCTCCGATCAGTACAATTCACCCAGACTACGAAGAATCAAATTATCTGACACTTCCAACTCCCCCAGGGATAACCAAATCAACCAAAGTAACGCAACCTTATCTCATTCAACCGTCGGGCTCAATTATACCTGTACCTAAGTACGAGATAAAGGACATCCCCCGATGGATCGAAACTTATGAATGTATCAGCGCAGCGAATAACTGGAACGAAGACGTGATGTTCCGAAGATTAATATCCGCTTTTGATGGGACCCCATATATGGACTACTTTATGAATCTTATGAGCCAAAAGAAGATCACCAACTGGAGCAACGCCAAAAA
>JAQIWA010001160.1:0-20683 GCA_034693305.1 Eueremaeus valkanovi
ATATTTATTTGCTTCATATGATTCAGGTTTTTCGCTGCGTTACGTACAGCTGCCCTGTGTCATCTGATGGACGCCAATGATGGACCTAGATATCATAATTATCATAATAACAATGACAATACAAATCACAACAATAATGAACACAATTAACACCAAAGATATGATAATAACAAATAAAATCTGAAACAATAAAAAGTTTAGATACTATTAGACAAACACTTTAACAAACAAACAATTTGTATATAAATAACAAACAAATTCTTACAGAATATTCTACAAAACAAACGAAATATTTTTAATTCCAAAACTTATTTTTTCGAAATACATGAACTTTGAACGAAAAAAAGACATACATGAGCTTAGAAGACCAGTAGTTTTTAGTAATAAAAATTGTAAAAAAATGTCAAAATGTCACACAAGAAGAGGAATTTTAGGAATTTTGAAGCAGTCATCGATTTCTTAACTTAATTTATTGCAATTCACGTATTTATTTTCCAGTCATTATATTTATTAAAATAAAAATTCAATAAAAAAATAAAAATTATTTTCTATTTATGTGTTTCTAATTTGCATTTCAATTCCCTTAGTTTTGAGCTGAAGTCTAATTTACTTAATTAATTAAATTAATAATTGAATCCAATGCTCGCCAGAAATACTCCCAAATCATGCATTAATTGTGTGTTCATTAATCATGAATTCAAAAGAGAAAGATTACTTTGTTTTGTAAATAATTCAAATGATGAGTGCTTTGCAAGCATTAGAATTATAATAATGTTCTCTTCATTAACGTTGATATTTTGGCTGAGCTTTGCATAAATTTTATGCATTGTATGAATAAGTTATAATAAGTATAACATAAATGGATCAGACATTCATTCCGGCCTCAAATGAATGCATTCTCTGCACCAATGCATTCATTGGATCCTAAATAGAAGTAAAAACCCATTAATTATATTCTATTCATGAGATTCTTAGTCATAATCGATATAAGAATATTCGTGTCAATCAGATTAAGTTCAGGATTAGATTCGTGCTATGATTCTGCTTATCATTGCTCACATTTGGCCTTCAATTACCCAACAGTTTATATTCGTGTTCACAAAATCTTAATTTATCGCTCAGTAAATGAATAAAAATCTGATGAAAAATGTAAATAATATGTAATAACGGAACTAATTGTTGTTTTGTTCGTCTTCTTAGAAAAACTGCTTGATTACAATTGAGATAAGATGAGTCGGAATTCTGGAATAATCCTGTATTTTATGAATAAATATATTATTTTTGTCCCAAAAAAAAGAAATTTGTATTACTTTATGGATTACACGAATATAATTAAAAATCTTATTTATGACACAATTTGGCTGAAAAATGTTAGAAATTAGCAAAGCTTATGGAACTCAGGGGGTACAGTACCAGGCTGAATATTTTTTTTTTAATAACCAGCTTATATTTAAACAACAAATCTGTTCAGTTTTATGTTTCGAGCACAACATTTCCCAAACTGACCAAGATTGTAGGACAATCCTTAGCCCAAATGGCCTGACATTGACGCCCTTTGGCCATCTCTGGTAAGTCCGTCAGAATGTCTCAGTTCGCGTAAATATGTTTTTGCTAAGCCTTGAACTTAACGTTAACTAAGATTTTTTATTTATTTACCTCATATTCTGTAAACTTGTTTCGCCAAAAATTGAACGTTAAATGAATTTTCTTCGCAATAAAACTCGAATTGTTTTAATCCAATGGAAAACTTGAACTTTAGTTGAATATCATATCTCAAGACTTCTTTAATCGGTTGATGACCTGTTTCTTAGGCAATACTTCCGCAATAAAAATAAAGACATCGAATTCAATGTTCAGTTCTTGTCATAAGACGTTTGATTTTAGTTCTCAAACTAGACCTCAAGTCAGTACTGACTCGAGAGAACTCGAGTCAAAGGTTTTTAAAATAGGAGTTAAATCCCAGCGATTCGACAGTAAGTATCGATTGATTTCACAATTTATCCGTTTATAGCAATTAATTCTCAGATTTGACTCAATTTTAATGCAATTGTCAAACAAATGAACATTTTTCAGATGAGTCCGCAAAACATCTTTCTTATAGTTATTCTGTGCCTTAATGTTCATCAAAGCATACAAACCGATGGCACGAGTCGTCAATTCTGGAGACCCGGAGCTCTTCCAAACTTTTTCCAACCGATGCGACTCCAGAATACTCCGTGCAATACAGAGCAGGGTGACGCCGGCACTTGTTTGGCCGAGAACGACTGCCGATCCCGTCAGGGCACCGGTTCGGGTCAGTGCGGCCGAAGTGGTCTGACCTGTTGTACATTCAAATTCACGTGTTCTGGAAAGACGTCCAGCAATGAGACACTGTTTGTCAACCCGTCCTATCCATTGGGAGAGAACGGCACCAATACTTGTCAGGTGACCATTCAGAACGCACCCGATGTGTGTCAACTCAGATTAGGTCAGTGTCCTCTCACTATTTTGCTACCCGTGTCATACTGATTGCCCTTTCGCTCAATTGACCCAAAGACCTGGAGGAGTTCAGTCTGTCGCCACCGGACGAGTACGGCCGGTGCACTAAAGACTCATTTATGATCCGCTCGACTGTTGGCGAACGACTGCCTATGCTTTGTGGCGAAAACAAAGGCCAACACATGTATGTGGATATGGGTCGCGGGTCAGGAAACCCAGTTGTGCTCTCAGTTATCACTAATGACATTGACTTTTCGCGCAAATGGAAAATAAAGATCTCTTTGATTCCGTGCAATAACTACGTAATGGCGCCGTCAGGTTGTCTGCAATACTACAGATTGCCGTCAGATGTGATTCGATCCTTCAATTACGGACCCAAAGTATGTCTCATCTCTCACAGTATGTATTCATCTGTTTCTCACTAAACTCTGTCCCTTCGAGCACAGGTCGATGGAAAGTCCAGATATTTGTCGAACTTGAGGTATACCTCATGTATTAGAGTCGAAGAAAACTTCTGTGCAATCAAATGGATGACCGAAGAAGACAATTCATTCTCCTGGGGCTCATCTAATGACCCGTTGTATAGCGCAGGCAATGCCTCCTTCTCTGACCTGGGACTGACGGGTGGCCTTTGCAATGATGACGATTACGTCGGTATAGATCAGGGCTCACAAGAAGGCAGTGGTGCCGGAGAGGACAGATTCTGTGGCGGAAGACTTTTTTACAACAATGTCGTCATATGTGAGACAAATATATATTTCCCAAACGATTCACATCTTTATTATAAAACTTCTTTGGCTTACATTCACAGCTCGTTCTAAACCTTTTCAATTGAAAGTCAGATCAAATAGCGATCAAACAGAAAATGCCAGACATTCTCAGAACGGTATCAAAAATTATCAATAATTTATTTTTTTTGAATAATTTTCATATAAAATGCAATTTATATTAAAATAATTTCTGATAATTAACAGGATTTTCGTTACGTTATGTTCAACTTCCGTGTGTTAACTGAAAAACAGTCTGAAAACAACGGCAAAACAAACACAACTTATTTATTAATCATTTTATCAAACATTTATCGCTATTTAAATACAGATTAAAAATAATTAACTATTCATTCAATTAATTGACTGACAATTGATTTATAAACTGATTATTCAATAAAAAGAAGATAAGAAAAGTTTAGCCAAAAGTATGAATAGATTTGTGACAAATGTTTTTACGAAAGAGTTTTATATATAAAAAGTTAAAAATTATTTGTTTTAATAAAAGAAATGAAAAAATATTTTCCATTATTTTCTTAAATCAAAGTAACGTTTAATTAATTAAATTGTAATAAAATTTCTTAAACTTCAATAAAAAGTTATAAAGTTTTGAATTAATGAATAATATTATTCATGCAATAGATGTCACCGTTTGAGCCGTTATTACGATTTGAAACGAAATTAAATTGTTTTCAATTATTTCATATGTTTTGGCAAATAATGTGATATTTTTTATCATAGATTTCATTACGTTTTCAATCGTTTTTTTTTCTATAAATAATTAGTTTTTTTAGTTTTCATTATATATTGAGTCAAAAGCTTTTATTTTTATCTATTTTTAAATTATTTATTAATTCAATTGAATTGTATTTAGAGTTTAATTAGCAATAAATGGCCTCTAATTGTGCGAAGAGTTGGTCTGAATTGGTCTCAAGTCATGAGACGATTGATAGCAAAGAAAATATTAATTTAAATAAAAATATAAATAATATTGAATTGAATGCAAATAAGAGTCAAACGAGTGATACGTTTGTGTCACTCAATGACGTGATGTCCGAACAGTTGGCCAATCAATTAGACGCCGAAGACTTGGGCGAAGAGATCGCTGCCATCGGAGCTGTCGGTGCTATCGGTGGACAACCCGTCGAAGAATTGCCGTTAAATAGAAGCGAAAGCATAAAGAAGTTCATCAAAGAGTCGGGACTGGAGTTGAATGAAGTCCAGGAAATGCTGGCAAAGGAGGACGGATTGTAAGTGTGCTCAGGAATGAATGGCAGATCTGATGTCTGTCCACTCTTGTGTCCAATAACTGATGCATTGTCTGCCATAACAGCGACTGTTCCTCAGATGAGTTGTTGGCATACCTTCTTCAGTATGAGTTCGATCGACTGCACGACAAGAATCTGAAGAAAGAAGAGTCAAAACAGAACCAGAACTCAAGGGTCTGTCCACTCGAGTCCTGTCTCTGATCTCCCAATACTTTAAAGTTTAAACCAAATAATGAATGAATTAATGAATAATTTGAATACAATTTCGATCCAAAGGTCGGAATATCTTTCGATTTGTATAAGAGACTGAAATCGGATTCAATTGATTCGGACTCTGAGGACGAGTTCCACGAATACGGCGAAGAAGGGAAGCATTGGGATTCGTATGAATTGTTTCAATACATTTGCAAACATTTTAGTCGACTCTCAAAAGTCGATTCAATGTTCAGAGAAACTGAAATTTCAATTCAATTGATATTAAGGTTTGAAAAGTCACAGAAACAGGCGGTCAAAGTGGGGAAACAGGGGTTCGCTGTCAGGAATGGTGTGATGACTACTAAACACGATTTGGAGACCAGTGCCCGAAGGAATGCCTGTAAGGCCATGGAGTTCGATCTGAGGACTGGAGACGGCGGAGGATTCGGTATATTCTTATCAAATAATTTGATCCATAATTATGCGAACAATGAGTTTACGTGTGGTATGTGTTGATCGGCACAGATATGAAGCTCAGTAACAATGTGTACAACGCCTTGAAAGTGCATAGCATTACGTGAGTCGAGTCGAGCACTCGTTTCGCACCAATTCTTAATTGTTTTGATTGAATCCAAAGCGAAGGCAAACGAATGGCGCGATTGCACGAAAAGAAAGAGAAGTCGACCGCAGAGAAGGTGTTGGACGAGAAGAGTCGGATCCTTGTCTTCAAACTCGTCAATCGAGGAATTCTGGATTCGGTTAATGGCATCATATCTACCGGCAAAGAGTCGGTTGTACTGCACGGAAGGGGCTCTATGGCCGAGAAGGGGATCACCAGCTGTGAAGTGGCCATAAAAATATTCAAAACCACTTTAAATGAGTTCAAAAATCGGGCGCAATATATATGCAATGATCCGCTTCTGCAGCAGACGAGCAAACTGTCCAAACAGAACCCGAAGTTTATGATCCCGTTGTGGGCGGAGAAGGAAATGCATAATTTGGTACACTTTTCACACAATTATTCTGTTTTACTGTCTGTCCATTCGAGTGATTCATTCAAATCTACAAACAATTCAGAACCGCATTCGTCGGAATGGGATCTTATGTCCAGAGGTTTTAATTCTAAAAAAACATGTTCTTGTGATGCGATTCATCGGAAGTGACGGCAAGTCTGCGCCCACTCTTAAAGACGCGAATCTGAGTGAAGAGGAATTGCCGAAAGTGTGGAAACAAACGGTCGAAATGCTGTGCAAACTGTACAGGGATTGTGATCTCATTCACTCGGATTTCAGTGAATACAACCTCTTGTGGTACGAGAACAAGGTTTGGTGTATTGATGTCTCCCAAGCAGTGCTGTCCACACATCCGATGGCATTCAAGTTCTTGTGGAGGGATTGCCATAACATTCATAAGTTCTTCGCCAAACGATGTCTTCCGGAACTGATTCCTGCGTCAGATCTGTTCACAAAAGTTTGTGGAAAAGAATTGGATACGAATGCCATCGAAAACGAGTTCAATTCAGTCGATCTCTTGGATAAGGTTTGGCACAAAACGAGTCATTATTTGTTGAAAATGTATTGAAATTTAATGTTTTGTTTGTCTTATGTGAGGAACAGATCGAACATTTCGATAAGAATGAAGAACTCCTTAATTATAATGTCTTAGAAAATGACGACCCGTTTGAAGATATGCTGGAGAAGAGTGTCCGCGAAAGGGAACGGAATCAACAGTTGTCTGTCAGTCCGAAGACAATTGCCGGGAAATCTCCGCCAAAGACAAAGTGAAACCAATTTATGTCTGAATTTATAATACGAATGGTTTGACTCAAACTTCGAAATAATCGGGTTTTTGGAGAAAATGTTTTATTTTTGTAAACGATATCTGTTTTAAAGTGAAGTTAAAAATGGTTTCAATCAATGAATTGTTTGGGAAATAGTTTGCGTTTAAAGAATATATTCCTTAAAATTGAGTCAAAATTATATCGAATTCTGAATTGGATTACAAATCAATCGATTCTAATGTGAAAACAAAAACCACTTTTGTATGAAATGTTTGAAAACAACTTTCAATTAATTATAAAAATTATCGGAACTAATGAACCGATTATTAATTTTTTTTTAAAAATAGTTAAATATATTTCAAAATTTTCTAATAATTACTGTTATTTTGATTTTCATTAAAAATTGAATAAAAATTATTTTTAATTTCAATTTTGATTTACATTTATTACAACTTATTGTCAAATAATTGGACCTGGTGTCAATTAGGCTGTAGTCTCAGAGGGGGTAAGTTTATGGAAAAAATAGCGTCGAATAACACGATAAGTGGCTGAACAACAACCACAACAGTTGAGTCAAATAAATATGATCTTGGATCAAATATTACAATTAGTTGTATAGCATATCCAATGCATGGCTAATGGATTGATCTGGCACATAAATTAGCTGTGCCTATATTGTATGCTATTACAGTATACTGGACCAATTATAATTATATTAATAGTATCCTGATAATATCAATGTTGATGAGCAGTATCATAGGAAATCAAAATGAGTTCAATCGATAATAGGAAGGAATGGATACGAAAAACAATTTAATTGAAATCTGATTCGGAATATCTGATTAAACAACGAAAGGCTCAGAAAAGTTAATACAATATAACAAACACTGCTTTCGATCGAAACGAAAACATTTAGCAAAGAGTCCGACAATAAAGACATTGAAATAAAGTATATTTATTGCAGATTTCATGTAAACAACAAATAGTTAATCAAATATCAACTTTAATGTCAGACCATATGTCCGGTCAAAGCGATCCTATAAAAGCATACATGAGCTGCATTACAGTATAATGCCATTCCTATATGGGAAAGGATGCTTTCGGAGACCAATCGATATGTTCGTCAAAAATATTGAATAAGTAATAAATATTTCGACAAATTTTTTATAAAGTTTTCATTTTATTCTCATTTAATACAAAATTCTTTTTTTTCGCTAAAATGGCAGTAATTTTACATATTTTATAATACATTACATAACGTATGAAAAAAGTTGTTTTAAATGACAAATTGAAAAAATGTCTTTCAATATAAAAAATTAATTAAATTGTAATTATAATCAAATTCAAGTATCGATTATAACAGAGTTTTTTTTTGTGTTTTAAATAATTTCTTATTAGCTATCAATCAGTCGATTATCAAATAAATGAAAAAAATTCAAATATTTTTCATTAGAAAAGAAAGTAATGAATGAATTGAGAAAAAAAATATGAAAAAGTATTTTAAAAAATGCTTAAAAATTGTTCCATTCGTTAGAAAAAAGTTGGAAATAAAAGAGTACTTAAGAGACAAATTAGAAAAACCGGTGAAAAGAAATAAAATCAATAATTAATGCGTTTTTGTATCACTTCATAGAAAAATTGTTTTTTGTTTTGTTGTGTTTTTTTCGTTTCAAAAGAATTGTTTAATAATTAAACTTAAATTGTAATCAAATTCTAGGCTTATATGATGTGAGCGTAAATGGTTGGACATCACAATCGGTTGGGTCAGAGTCGGAGCACATCGGCGTCTGATCGCTTGCATCAGTATTGGTAGCACTGGTCGTCGACGTCAGGTATACGGCACCGACACTCGGATGTTGTGCTTTGTGTTCGTTTCCGTTCTCTTTGTCTTTCTTAGAGGACGAGCGCCGAACCAGACGTTTCTCTTTGGATGACGTCCTCCGCACCAGTTGTTTGACTGAAGAACTGGCCATCGCTGAAGGCATCGACTGTTCGGCAACTCTTCTGCTGTTTGTCGTCGTCGACGTTGAGGTGAATGAATGAGAAGAGGGAACGCCTTCTGAACCAATCAAACAATACATGGATTCAACAAAACAGTCATTCAATGTCTGCTCTCTTTGTGTCAATCGATTCGAGTCCAGAATGAGTCCAATCGAGTGACACAAAGACAGGACAAACGTCCGAATAATAGAACAGTTATATAGAAAGGAGTGATTGGATTGGATTGACTGACCATTGTTGGGGTTGAGGAACCATTCGGATCGGGTCTTCATTCGTTGAGTTTGTCTCTCGTGAACGATCGGCAAAAATGTGAGCGATTTTGTACTTTCGGCGTATCTGTTGACTGACTTGAGATCTTCTAAATTGAGCGCCTCTTCGGTGACCATTGCCTGCGACTGCTGTGCCTGTCCTGTCTGTTGGTTGTTGTGCTGGTTCTGATGCATCATTACTGACACTATTGTCTGCGGAGAGTTCGGCGAAGAATGTGTCGACTGTTTGGTTGAATGCAAACAAATATATTATAAATATTTATCAAAACTAATGACAAGACTATTAATAGAAATGACTAAACGATCGATCGATCGATACATACCTTAAACACATTTTCCTCTAAAGACATACTGAGTCTGGCGTATGAGTCGTCAATGTTTTGGTGCATCATTTGGACAGCAGTCAAGTGCGGGACAGTCACTGATGAGCCGCTGGTTGTACACAGAGTGGGCGTACTCTGACATTCTTCGGATGAAGATATTGCTATCAATTCAACGATAAAATAGAGTTTGCTTTCAATTAATGGCAATTCAAGTATAAAACAAAATACACGTAAAAACACAAACCATTAATGAATTAAACATAAGAACAGAGAATAAAGAAATGCAAATAAAGAGAGGAATAAGAGATGAGGAAAGAGAGCAGTGATTAAGCGTCGAATGCGGCCGAACAGTAAGCAATGGTTAACGCATTGATTGGCAAACCTTTTAGTGGTCGTGTTGTGGTGCCGAGTGATGGCAGACCCCATCGCTGTGATTGGGATTCACTGTAAAGCCAATCACTGCTCGACTCCAATGAGGTCTTGCCTTCAGTTTTGTATTTAGTTTTTTATTTAATAATTGGTTTTTAATCGCAATATTGTTAGCAATAAAAGAGAGAATAGAAGAAAATCAAAACGATTTGAGTCAACAGATTAAGAGAGAAATCGCATAAAAAAGTTAAGAATTTATTTGTATTAATGCATAAAAACAGAATAAGAGAAAATAAAGAAGAGTTAAGGAAAGGGTTTAAAGGAATCAAAAGAAACCGAAATTTGAATTATTCTTAAAATCAAATCCAAACTGAAGTCAATTGAATTGAATTGAATTGTCGGACACTTACGCGTAACCATAGATTCGGGGGGATATTTGAAGGCAAAAATCCAGTTCTCTTCAACTTTGAGCACTCGACCAGAAATTCTTGCGTAATATTCATAGTTATCGCGTCCGAAAAGATTACTGACACCGAAGTTGTCGATCAAAAACTTCATTATAGTGGTGGCCACCTGTGCGGACAGTAAGAAAAGCCAATGCAATACAACATAAGACTTACAAATAAAAGGGTTTATCACAAAAAATATATAGAAATAGAGAAAAAATATAGAATAAAGACTTTTCGAGCAATTCATGCGTTCAATGAATTTAAACACATTTTTTAAGATTGAATTAATAGAAAAAGTTTTAGATTAAAAAAAATTATAGTTTTTATGTGTACTATAAGTATTGTTCAGTAGAACAGAGTTTTAAGAGTTTTTTTTTCTTATTTGTAATTCAGAATAAAAACAAATCGAAGAAGTGATGCAATTATTTAGGAAAAACAGTTTTTTTTTATAATTGATTTTGTCATTCAATCCGAAAAGCATTGAAATTATATATAAAAGAGAGAAAACATGTTTGAAAACAAACAAATAGAGTGTAAAATAAAAGTTAAGCAAAAATTATAGAATAAAAAGCGATTCAATCCGTTTGAGCATAACTTTAGTGATAAATGAATGCATGCATTGAATTACAGAATACAATACTATCACTCATTGATCGTAGCGTTCATTGAACTCAGATTAATAACAGATCTTTGGTTTTAAGTCAAGTAATAATTCATTATTTATGAGGAAATAACAGAAAAATAAATCTCAAAATCATATTAAATCAAATCAAAAGACTATTAAAATCAAATCTAATAAGAATTAAGATTTACTAAAAAAAACGAAAACTGTGTCTAAAAGCTAGTGAAGGGCTCAGAAAAATATAACAATAAATGAATAATAAACTGCTTTTAAGTATGCATTCAATGACTGATAGTTTTGTGAATCTGAATAGCAATTCCGGCACCAAATCCCTGACTGTTTGTCCAAAACATAATAAGGTTTTAGCAAAATATAACGAAAAAAGAATTAAAAAGTAGAGGTCAGACAAGACTTACCGCAATTTGTGCCTTTAATGTGAGATTTTTTAGGTATTATTTGCAATGCAATTAGTGGTGATTATAATGAATGATAAAATGGGTTAATATTAATATGCAGTTCATATAAATCAGTAAAAAAAATATTAATTTAATTTTAAAATCAATTATTCATAAAAACAATTTTAACTATAGATTTGAGAGCTTTTTCCAAATGTTTTTCAGTTTTAAAAAACTTGAGTAAAAAAAAGTTTAGACTATTTTGTTGGGAAATAACAATTAAAATCATATAATTATAGTAAACAACTGAGAAGTTTCACAGAATTCAAATGTAATTAATTATAAACTTGTATTAATAGGCGACTAAAACTCAGGTGTAATTCAAGTGCAGTACAATCGGAGCACAATTTAAAGTAAATTAATTCTCATTTTGTTTTTAATATTCAGAAAATACTTTTGATATTATCATAAAAAGCAGAAACAAAGGGAAAACAACAAAAAATAAGCGCATTGTTAATGAGAAGACAACGAACCGTACGTTTAATTAAAAACTTATTACAAAACTATTTACTACACAATCAGTGGTTAACTTCTGAATACATGCAAATCATATTAGCGTTCATTCACTGCTTATTAAGTAATAAACTGATTATCAAATTGAAAAATGCATTAAATATTCAATTAATTTAATATTCAAATACATATCGATTAGTAAAGAAATCAAAAAAAAATTAAATAAAAAAAACCGATAAGTAATGAAAAGTTCAAAAATCAAAAAAATTATTTAAACTAATTATTTGATATAAAAGTGAAAAACAAAACAAAAAACGAAAATAAAATTTTAAGGAAAATCGAGAAATAAGGTAATGATTAGTAATAAATATAAAATTAAAAATAATTTAAACAAAAGTTTAGGAAATATATGATTAGAAGAGATATAAATGAGAGGAAAGGAAGGTGTGCACCGATACCTTGAAGCGCTGGACGTCTTCCATTTTGGCGAATTTGCTGCCGTCCTGTACACAGGACTGGAAAAAACTGGGCGCCACCGACACACCGATGGCCTCGGATGTCATACCGGTGTTGGCCCGTTCCGATGCGGTGGCCATCGCTCGGAACGTTCCGAATAATAGTACCAAAAGGTGTTGAGTCACTACTGGCAGTGAAGTCAATAGTCTATTGAATATTAAGAAAAAGCAGACAATATATCAATCAATTTGTCATTAGTTGTGTCATTGGGTGTCAAATGTTATTATAGTGGGAATGGATGCCAAACCTGTGAATCTCATCTCTTTTTTGGTCGACGTTTTCCCATTCGATAATTTGAAATAATCTCTGTTCGCGTTCGGGTCCGAACACACCGGACGGCAACTTTCGGAGAAACTTCTTGAGTACGGAAGCGATCGTATAAACAGAATAGTTGTCTATATTAACCAAACGGCCGTTCTTTGCGTCAAAACACAAAAACAGAATAATAACAAATGAAATATTGTTTTTAATAACAAATTAATCGCTAAATAAATAGACATTAATAGCAACACAAACACTAACTTAAAGGCATTTTAAATAAAAACAAATTAAATAACAAAATATTTTATGTTTTCATAAGAAATGAGAAAAAAATAGAGAAAAAAAAAGTTAATAATAATTAATCATTAAATACATATAAAATGCATAAATAAATGATAAACACTTGAAATAAGTGATGAAAACGATAATTACATTCAATAAAAGTTATAATGAATGACATAATTGTGCGCAATATTTATTAATACTGTATTGTAATGAGTTTTAAGGCATTTAAGGCAATGGTTGTGTCATTGGTGGCATACCTGCAGGAAGTGGATGAGCTTCTTCATATTGGCCTGATGTCCCGGAGCTCTGAACACATCTTTTTTGAACGGCGCCTCTTTATTGAGCTTTAGTATCATCACTAGCAGTGGTCCCGGTATGTCATTGTGTGCACCGCACACATTCTCCAATGCAATTCCGAATTTTACCCTAAATTACATTAAAAACACAGAATTATAAGTCAATGCAATCATAAATGTCTTTAAAGTATTTGGATTCGTATTAACATTGAGTTTAAGTGCAATTTACTGCCGAATGAAGCGAACGAATGGAAAACAAAAAGTAGAAAAAAAACTAAACAAAAGTAAATTTAGATTTCATTGAAATTATACTATAATTCTATAGCATTTTACTGATGAAAAAGAGAAACTATATTAAAGGTAATCCAGGATTAAATGGATATTAAGTTAGAGAACATGTATGCGGAGGGTTTGGACGGTAAGAGTTAGATAATTGTCATCTTATGATACATTGGTTTTCGCGTCCAAATGTCGTATTTATTGATAGGAATGCGGAAAACATTAATTCGTTTGATGTCTGTCTAACACAACAATTTAGATCACATATGGCTTTCGTTTGGATTAAAGCCAATCAACATCTCATACATAATATACATAATAATCATAAATTATATTATAAAATAACAGATGTTTTTCAGACAAATATATAACAAATGAAAAGAGAAAAAAATTAATTCAATCAGATTTCGGATAAAATTAAGTTTAATTACATATAAAATGTGAAAATCATTTTCAATTAGGACTGCATTTCAGGCGTTAAGTGTTTATTGATTTTCAATAGAAAAAATATATATTGAAAAACAAACTTAAATACAAATATTGAAAGAAAAAAATTCAAAAAAAGCATTCAATAGATTAGCGAATCAATCGATAAGAGAGACCAAAAAATATATATAAAAATAAATATTTAATCAGTGATTCAGTTAATGGAAATATTAAATAAAAAGACAAATATTATCACAAAAATGAATGTATGTATCGAATGAACAAATATTTAAATTATTTTTTTCAGCAAATGTTTTGAATTCACAAAAATTTTTTTATTTAAGTAAAAGAAAAATAAAATAAATAAAAGTTTTGATTAAAACAAAATTACCTTTCGATGCGATGACGACTAGAGAGCGGCAAATATCGCGATAACATTAGAGTTAATTAAATATAATTATTAAAAACTCAATTAAAAAAACAATTAAACTAACAATTTGTGAGACATTTAGCGATTAAACGAATTATTAAACAAAATATTCAGAAAATAGCGAATAAAATGTTAGAATTGATGGCAAAAGAAAACGAATGAAAGTTTTTCATTAATTCTAACGAATAGGTAAACAAGTGTTTAATAAAATATATGTTCAATAATATGCGAACACATATTGATTTCGGTTATAATTATTATTTGAGACAAACAACTAATGGAGTAATAGATATACAAAACTGAAACCGAAATACAGTATTGATTCAAAGGAGAAAAGTCATTGATTTGGTCGACGACTGGTTTGCTTGACATCAATACCAGAGACTGTTTTTTCGAGACTAATATTTATTTACAATTAATATATCTGTTAAGTGATAGCACAGAGACATAGAAACACATATAAAAACTGTCTCTTTTATTATTCAATGAAAAAACTGATGATTAGGTTCTATGGGTTTTAGAAAAAACATGGTATTAATGGTTGAGCTCATAATTGAAAGCCATTAAAGCAAAACATTTGTTGGGAACCGAATTCATCACAAGACATGTGCAGTCGGTATGTCTGACACAAGTCATGCCCGAACCAGCACTCGAATCACTCGACAGTATTAAACAGTTTGAAACAAATCTAAACTCAAATAATCTAAACTAAGATATATAATGACTGCAAACATAGACAACAAATACCAATCAAATCAAACAAAAATTCTTATAAAACACAGACAAAAAAGGATCGAAAAGAAAGAGGAAAAAAGTTAGCTATCATTCAAATGACTTCTCAAAACAATTGTCTGACAAAAAACAATTTGATTTCACTATAAAAACTGAATGAAAAAACCAGAGAAGACATCAAAAAATGACATAAAACTAATGACAAACAGAGAGTATAAGAAAATAAGGAAATATTTACTAAAAATCTTTACCCGAAAGGCTTATATCGAACCGAACGACGAAAACACATTAAAAATATATAAAAATAGGCGAAAATGAAAATTCAATGAAAAACAAATATTTTAATTGAAATATAATGAGAAAAACTTCATTAACTAATAGACACGAAAAACACCAATCATTTTAAGAAGTTATCCAAAGGTTTCATAAATAATAATAATAAAGTGAAGCAAAAAAAACTTAATAAAAAAATGAGAATAAGTATTGACACAAATGGTTTGATTGCAAACGGATTGCATAAGAGATGAATAAAAATGAAAATTTAAAGCAATAAACGATAAAAATATTTTTCTATTCTGTAAAACAAAACAAAAATATGGGAATAAAAAAACATTTGTTGTCAGAGTATTTAGGAGTAAATAGTGATGAGTAAGGCTTTCAAGTATTTCCCTTCAATTATAATTACATCTATTATTTGCTTCCGCTTTGAAGACATGAGAAGAATAGTAGAGATAATAACAGTTTTTTGCTGCTATGGAAGCGAAGAACAAGAATTCAAATATCAAGTCCTTAACACTTGAGCTCTGTTTTTGTTTTTCGCCAAAACCTACTCTAAATTAATTAGTATTATATTATTATATGTGTTGCGAAACAAATACATAGAAGTACTCCAGTGTTCACACAACTGGAAGCAGAATCTAATTTATATTAATTATAATGAATGATAAGATTGTGTGCAAAACAACAACAAATATATACTACAAGTAATCCGATAGCAAAATGGTTTTAAACTTTTAAATGCGAATACATTTTAATTGCGATTACGTGTCAAATATTTTGTCCAATTTGTGCGACTCTTCTAAACAATAAAAAAGTTGTCCAAAAGGTTAACACTTATGCTTTGCCTTTGCCTTGATCTTTAAAATATAGCCCTGAGTTAAACAGCAGTGGCCGACACTTAATGCTAATTCTCGCCATAAATCAATCCCAAAATAATTATTGATATTTAATTACTTAATTCATTTCTAAAATAGAACCCCACTCAATTATTACTAATAAATTATCATTTATAATACAATTTATTAAATGTCAAAAAATAGTTAATTATATCCATAAATATGAAAATGAACTACTTTTTCAATATTAATGATTAAGCTAGCTATATTTTATAGAAAGCTTTCTGTATTATGAACTTAACACATAAAAACACACCTGATGCAAAAGTACCAAATGTTAACCTTCGCGGGTTAACCCCAAAAAGCTACTAACCAGGTTATTTCAAATAGTCGTAAGTATTTTGAATGAATATTTCAAATATACTGTAAATTGTAATACATTTTTCAGAATTAGTTTTTTGAACCAATTTCTAAATTTATAACACATTAAGTGAATTGAAATCAATTTTTTCTTTTGAAGGAAAAACAGATTCAGTTTTTATATGTATTGAAGTGTTTAAGCACTAACTCATTCATACAGTAAAACCATATAAAGTTCTGATAAAAAGTTTGTGCAATAACTTAATTGAGTGTAAAAACTAAAGTTTTGTTACACTTTTGTCGTTCAGTTCATATATTAAAAAAAAATATGCAATAATTTTACGCCAAATAAAACATAGAAAACATTAAATAACAGAAACTTATCTCTAATTGAATAATAAAGAGTTGAATAAACTTAGTATTCGTTACATATTTGACGTTCAAATGCAAAGAAATTCAATTTTAAAAAATATGTATAATATGTATAACATTATAGAAATTGAATAAACTGTCGGCTAATTTGAAAGGGGAGGGTAGGGGCAGAGGAAGGGGAGGGCAATCTAGCTGTGCATAACCATTAAACAAATCAATAATGAATTGGGAAAATGAAACTAACTTTTCTTAAGTATAGAAAACTATGAATATATTAAAAAACTTTTTTAAATCAATAAAAAATATTTGCATTAAATATAAATAAATCTAAAAAAGTATGAAAAATATGATTCATATAATTAAAGGGAAAGGAGTATAATCTGTGGGCTCGTCTGGTGCGCTCTAGACCTGAACCCTTCACTGTCCGGCCAGGCCTGGTATGACTCATACCCAAACAACTAATTTCAATCAAACTATTTGTTTAATTAATTTAATTGAAAAATATCTAAAATTCTGAATAATTGAAACGACTTTGAGGTCAGCCCGGATTCAATTTAATCCATTCATAGCTGCATTCAAATTAGTTATGTTTTTCACTTCAGCCCGGGTTAGACCCGATTCCTGTCAATTATGTTATGCATAAGAGAAGAGATTTCGCAATATTTATGTTAATTAATAAAATGCAATGACTTTTGAATAGAGAGTCAGAGAAAACAATAGAAAAGAAAACAAAACTAAACAATAGTTTACATACTTTTCCATTCGAGTCGGGTATGGAAGCGATGTGGGAGTGGAGGGCGAGTGGGTCTGAGAAGCACCGCATAAGGAAGAGTTGGCCATTCGTCGGGCCAGAGATGACATCATGTTATGAGTGGTTAAGTGTTGTTAGCAATCAATCGGATTATTATTGGATTCGTATAACCGAACGATCAGTTCATTTAAATAATAATTATTATTGGATTCAATGCAACCAATCATTCAAATACTGACAACACGTCTAATACTACTAAATATTAATATTAATAAACATTTAAAATAAGTTTGCATTCAATTCAAACATTAGTTTCAATTAAACTCTTAATTAAATTGCTTTTCATTTATTACTAAATATTAATTATTTTTTTTATTACATATTATTTAATAGACTTATTGTTAAAATGCATTTCAACGGCGAATGAGCACTAAATTGAATGAAATAATTAGAAAAACAGAACAAAAATTAATTAAAACAGAAAATTAATAAACAGTTAATTCAAAAAACTTACTGAAAAATTGGACCAAAAATACTGTTTGTTTTCCATCAAAAAATAAAAATAGTTTTTCTCGTATTTAATATTATTTTACGTTATATTAGAAAAAAAAATAGTAAAATAAAAATTGAAAATAAAAACTCGAGAAAAAACTTATTGTTTTCGTAGAAAAAATGCTTAATTAATATCACAATTAAATTGAAAAAAAATAAAAAATAATAATTAAAATAAAAAATAAAATATAATTAAAAAAAGATTTATTGAAAAATCAATTATTGTTTAAGTTTTTTGTTGTTATTTGTATTGAATTTGAATTTATTTGTTTCCGATATCACAACAGATATAGAAATGAATTGGTTTTTAAAAATTTTCAAATCTATTCATCACTTCATTGCTTATTAAACGGATGAATGAGTTAATAGTTTTTTATGCAATAATAGCGCCATAAATGACATAATAATTAATTGATTATTACTTCTGTTCTGTTGTTGTGTCGATCGCGCTATTCGTTTCTCCCAAATGTTTGTACGAAACCGATTGGCAAAGCATTCGCTTTTTTAAACCACTTTTTGAATTACACTTATTATTATAGATATTGTCAACCATTTTGTTAAAGCATTTCAATTTTCAGCCTTTGATTCGCACATTCGGTACAATTGAGTCAAACCTATTGTGAAATACTTTATAACAAACAATACATTTGAAGGAAACAAAAATATTTATCACAAATACTATATATCTAACTATCGGTATGTTTTGGTACTATTTTCTTATTGGGTTTGTATTCATAATTATATTGCTTTATGTATGTAAAAGGCCTATAGTGTGAAATGGTTTTATCGGGTTCATATAGTGAGCAAGGGTGTTCAAAGGTTTAAATTCAAAGCATCAATACTTGATTCGCAACTTTTTTTTGACGTTACAGTCGAATCGCGGTTTGAATTCAAAATAATCTTGATAAGCGCTCTAAGCAACAGGATAATTTTGATCGAATGATGCGTTAGTCAAGGTCATTTGCGAACAGTTCATATCTGACAGTTCCTATTTGAAGACTGATTGAACGGAAATCAGTTTTTCAGCCTTTTATTTGAACTCAACTACAATTGGATTGTATTTTGTATTTAATCTGAATTTTGTTCAAACTTTAAATCCTTTTAAACATTCAGACAATTAAACTGAAATTAAGATACGCTTCGAAAGTAAAACACAAAACGATGTCATTTGAAAAGCACTGATAGTTAGGACAGAAAAGCCATTGAATAATGGTTTGCAGCGAAACAAAAGTAAAGCTTATTTTTAGTTTCAATTATAATAATAATAAAAAACAAAAAACTGTATAATTATATAGAATTAAAAAAAACTTTAGAAATGAATTCATTTTTAAATATAACGATAACTGCATTCAAACAACTCTTTTCGTTATTTAATGAGATTTTTATGACAATAGATCTGTCCGTTCGCTCAGTTGAAGACCTGACCCATTAAAGAGTTTATAGAGATTTAAAGTAGCCCGGCTACATCATTATCTTATGTTCAAGTTGACCTGTACACTGTTGTTATCATTTTAAAGTGTAGGAAAGTGACACTCGAAATGAGCTAGATGCTTAATATTGCACATATAGTCAGGCATAGTGTATGTGCTGTTAATGTAGTGAATAGAGAGCAGAAAATGAGGCAATTATTGGATGATATGATGACTCATATATTGGCTTCAATTTTACGTACAATACATACTGTACTGCATGTGAACACAATTTGGGTTAGATTTACATTAATATAGAGTTTGTATTCAGTAATGAAGAGTAGATTTCAATGAATTTAATTAACAATCTTATGCACACTTTCTATATGAATAGCGTCTATAGATTCGGCATTCATTCTGTGCGACACTTAAAAAGAGTAAACAGAATAGAAATGAAAATGTGCAAGTACAGATTCAAATTAAAATCTGCGCAAACACAACTTAGCTAGGACACAATTTTACAATTGTGTGACCGCGGTTTTGAATTGCTTTCGCTTATTCTTCTTCAGACGCTCTTAAGATATCTTTGGATATTTTGCACTGACTTTACGTCAGTCAGACTGAGAACACAATCAAAGTATTTTGTGTTGAGTTCAATGCAGATGTGATTTTGAACGGGAGGCCCCAATTCGGGTTATATTACAGTTAACTTGATTATTTATATTTTTGTATCGGATGACACAACTCACTAACAAAATAACGTCTGCATTGAACTCAACACAAAATACTTTTATTGTGTTCTCAGTCTAACGGACGTAAAGTCAGAGCAAAAATATCGAAAGTTATCTTAAGAGCGTCTGAAGAAGAATAGGCAAAAGCCATTCGAAACCGCGGCCACGCAATTGTAAAATTGTATCCTTGCTAAGTTGTGTGTACGCAGGTTTTAAGTTAAATCTGTACTTGGACAATTTCATTTAAATATGACGACTTCCATAACCACTAGTCCTGTCGTCTCATTTAGAATAGAAATCTTTGAAAAAGTTTGAAGCCTTGGATCAAATATCATCAGTGAAGCCCAAGACTGGATCCGCTATTCCCTATTTCGTCCATGGCATCCATTAGGGATGTGCAAGGGAGCTAAATACCTTTTGATGTGAAACCAAGGGGACTCGGATTAGTTTTTCGATACCCTCATAGGTTGGCGAAAATTTGTGGTCAAATCAGACTCATATGCACGGGAAGGTCGAAAGCGGTTTTCCAGGCTCTGGTCATTACGTTTTACTTATATGATTGATATTGTAGTCGGGTTATTTTGGAAATCTTTTTCAAAATCAATAGAACCAAGACACGGTAGTGATGTGCAAGGGGGGGTATAGACCCAAATACCCCCCCGGGGTTTGAGATTTGGCAAAATACCCCCCGAGTTTGAGATTTGGCAAAATACCCCCCCTGTGTTTTGAGGCTCTGCTA
>JAQIWA010001161.1:0-20626 GCA_034693305.1 Eueremaeus valkanovi
TTTCGACTTTAAACGCCATTTTTTCGGCCATTTTGGCGGCCATCTTGTTTTGAAAATACCCCCACCTATACCCCCCCCTGAGTTTTGAGCCAAAAGTCGGCCATTTTACCCCCTCCTATACCCCCCCCTGACTCGGCCGAGCTTGCACATCTCTAGATTTAACAGTTGTTTTGTAGTAATTATTAGAAATTGTGTAAACTTTTAAGCCGTGTATTAGTTTTGGAAACTATTTCTAATTATATATTTTTAATTCAATTTAATCTCAATTATCCACGTCATTTTGGTCTCTCTTTTCTCTCTCCATATCCAACTCTATCTTCTTCTCCAAATCAATGTGAAGTACAGTATAGGCCATACCGTATGACCCATACGTTAGAACACATTAAACGCATTGTTCGTTAAATTCAATACTATTTATAATTTCTCGTTTAGTTTCTCTCGCATTAAGTAAATAATTGAATGAATTGAATGAATACAATATAGGGTTTAATTCTGTTCAATAAGAATTGCCAAATGAACCGGAATTAAGTCTATTCTGACCTTTACTTAATCATCATTATATTGTTTCGTAAAACTTATTTCTATTTCATTTGTTTTCCATTTTGTTTTATATTTATTTTTTATATACAAATAATAAAAGTATTGCAAAAAGCTTTTAACGCAATCAAAACCATATTGAAGTGCAGGTAAATTAAGTAATAATACAATACAATAGTACTATTGAGTGCATAAAAAAACTAAACATTAGGTAAAATATATAATGAAATGCAATCACAATTGAAGTTTCCTCTCATAAGTACTTTCATTTTTAGGCCACTTTAAGGCTCACGAGTCGCACATCTATCAGAATAGCTCTGAATTACACAAATATTGATTAATAATGAGTTCAAGTGTTTTAAGTAAATAATTGTATATATTTTTGGATTAATTCCAATCAATATAATTATATAATTATTACAAATTTAATCGTTTTAGTAATTTTCCAATTAATCAAAGGCACAGTTCAGTACAAAGTTTATATAATAGTTCAAAGATCAAGGCAAAAATAATTTGTTTGGAAAATTAAGTGGAAAAGTTCAATTATTTAAAACTCAATCGGATCAGTTACAGAACCTTTTGGACCGAATTGTGCTGGAAAGCGCCGCTTTCTCAATATAGCTTGGTATAGATTGATAGAGATAATACAGCACATCTTATATATCCTATGGTTCATAAGTAAATGCACTATTTCATTTTATTTGTTACAGAAAAGCTATTGAATGGATTTTCATAAGATTTTATGCTCAAGATAATCATTATATAAGACATCAACTTTTGTCTTTAAACAGAGCCAATATGCCATTATCTTCGATTTGTCGAGGTCTTTTGCAGACATTCCTCATGAGTGACTTTGCAAGAGTTTCTGCCACTGAAAAGCTGATATACTACCAAACTTTACAGAGGACATTGATATCTTTAGGTGAATTTTACCTCAGAGAGCATTTTCTCTTAAAGTCTGACCAAAAAATCTCAATAGGGCGAGCAAGTGGTACATTTGGAGGGTTAGAAAACAGTCATTTTCTTGAATTTTCTCTGTTATAATTAAAAAATTTTGTAGAGAAATGCAAAATATTTTTCGAGATCTCTTGTCTTTTAATGGTTCCCATTTCCGATCAGTTTAATTATCATTAAAATTGACATCAAATCATGTTAGAGTAATGTTCAAGCTTTGATTCGAACACATAGTCGATTCGCATACCTGGGCTTAACGCGCGTGCGAATCTAACGAAAATAGTGCATTTACTTATGAACCATAGGATAATAACCAGATCTTACTATCAAATTATGTTGGATTATAAGTATTGTCACAAATATGCTATTCTTTAACCGAATTTGAAGGCAAACCTGAATTTTGAGATATTTATTAGTGACTTATGTGAGAGAACATGCACTGTATGTATCAGAACATGAAAACTCAATATTCATTAAAGCATAAGATTCTCGACTTTTAAGTATATATTTTAACTTAAAATAAAAAGTTTTTATAAAATGATAATCATTTGAATAAAGAATTCAAGAAATCAATAAATTTTAAAGAATTTATTGAAGTCTATACTTATTTAAAATTCCATTATCAAGCTGATATTTTTCAACCTCACTATAAGCTGCTATTATTCAACATTTTACTGAAATATACCTGAATTTGAATACTAGACAAAAGGCAAGTCCTCGGGTCTAAACTTATTTATAGACTTATTCTAAAAAAAAATTAAAAACTCATTCATTGCTTATTAAAAGTTATATAAATGAAGAAAATCTATAGTAAATTGCCTTAAGTTAGTCTATTATTTCGATTTAATTGAATATTATTTGCACTTTTAGAACATTGTGTTGAGTATTGTAATAGTGTGTCAATAAAGAAACAGTTAATTAAATTAGGTAGTTAAGTTAAAGCTACAAACAATATATTGAATAAATGTGTGGGTACAGGCCATACAGACCACTGTTTGGGAAGTGGCCGACAGCAACGAACAATCTCTTGTGATTGTGTCCAACAATCGTGAGATAGAGTCGATTAATCACTGAGAGTATGCGTAACGATATAACAATTGGGTTCGTTCGCAGATATAAACCTATAATACATGCTCTGCTCTCTCACTAGTATTCGCAAAAAGTGATGCACTTTTAGCAGTAGATTATTGACTGTCGGTGTACTACTAGTGCTCTATAATTCAGTTCTTCGAGTGTTTCAATAATTTGTTTGACACAATAACCACTTAATTAGCACTGTCTCGAAGGTAAGGCATTGGGAGATACACTGCTTGTCAGTTGTTCTCAACTTTTATATTATTAAACATTTTTGCACTCCTTATGAATGGATTCTTATTTCCAAACATTATCTGTGAATATCCTTTTGCCAAAAGATATGATTTCTTCTGCGGAGAGATTCTTATAGAGAATACATTAAGACTTACTAAAGCCCTAGAGATCTAACGAATTCAAAGATTTTCACTCTGATTCTTCAATTTCATAAAAGTATCAAGCATTATCTTTTAAGCATTATCTCACCAATATTTTATGAATTCCCAGAAAGCCGTCCATTCCTTTGGACTTAACTTTTTTAGATTTATACTGTATTCAGATATTCTTGACATATGTGTTGCCTTACGAGAAGGGGATTCGCAGATAAACTTTCTCTGACTCACATTAGTTGGAAAAAATGGTCAGAAATGAGACATTAACTCAACAATCAAATCAAGTCAAAAAAATTTAATGTATTTTCAGTCCCTTATCGCGGCTGGATTTTCATCATTTTCTGTTGGTGTACAGTAAGAGTGCCTGATATAGGCAATGGGTCTGACGAAATGGGGTGTCAACCAAAAATTTTGGTCAAAAGGGGTACATTGAATAAATTTTTGCTCTAAAAAAGTGCCACTCTCGAGTTTTTGCCACCAAATCATCGAAAAATAGAGGGAGGGGGTCAGTCTCACCCAAAACCCTAGGGAGGGTCTACCCCCTCTTTGCTCTCCCCATTGCCTATCTCTGGTATAAGTCTAACCCAGATAACGGTTATAATTGTGCTTGTTCATTGTATGATACACAGAATAAAAGGACATTGGTTAAATTGATAAAAACTTACCAGCTTTCTATTGATTAGACTTAGCTCTGGCATATAGTCCAGGGCATACTGTATATAAATTATCGATTTATTGAATGAATCCAATGGATAATAATAATCCATGTCATTCCAGTTTTATTGAATTTCGAGCAAAAATAGACTTTGTTCGGAGGCGTACGGAATAAATGACATGGAATATAGTGAATAGAAAATATGATTGATATACTGTTGACATATCAAATATGGCAGACATTTTTTGATCCACATCATTATATTTAGATCTTACGTCATCGATGTTGCCTGCTTCCATTTCCAATCACATCCAGGTCATAATTCGGTCAACAGTAGAACGACGAAGAAAATGATACGGATTTAGAAAAGTGTATTTGTTTATCAAAAAATGATGAAATTTAGGAGATATGACAAAATAAGTCTTAGTTTTAAAATTAGGGATGACCTAGCTCAGCAAACCTAGGGGCATTCAAATATATAGGGGGTTATGTTGGGTTTGGAACATAAGCCAACTTTACAAAAGTTATCACCAGTGTAATTTGGCGTAAGAAACGCGTTTCTTTCACAGCAACATTATTGGGTTCAGTGTTATACAAGGGATGGCCAAGCTCGGCAAACCTAGGGGGGTATAGGGGGAGGTAAAATGGCGGATTTTTCGGCTCAAACCCTAGGGGGGTATTTTGGCTATACCCCCCCCTTGGCCATCCCTAGTGTTATACTGTAGTGTACATTACATACACACAACTCATGGGTCTAAATGTGAATAATGTGCACCAGGGGCAGGAAACTACTAAAGAAATTCAACCTCTGGTTATCACTGATCAGTTATTAGAATATTGTCAGCCATAGAGAACCAAAACATTTGTAAAGTTGGCTTACGTTCCAAACCCAACATAACCCCTATATATTTGAATGCCTAGGGGTACGGGGTGATAAAATGGCGGACAGAAAATAGGTCAAAATGGAATTTTTAACCGGATTGGGGTCGTCTTTGACCGAAATTAGGCTGAATTTCGTTAAATAAGCTCAATTTAGTCCTAATTGTCATTAATTTAATAGAATTTTAGCCTAAATTATGTGAAAATCTAACAAAAATCGGGCGAAGCCGCCATTTTCTCCTATATCGGGGCAAAAGGCCAGGGCCCCGGATAAAAAAGCTAGTGGGAGTATTTTCCCGATTTTCAAAACCTAAAGGATATTTAGGCTATACCCCCGATGGCTGGCCACCCCTATTTTAAAATATAATTAAAATTTAATGAATTTTTATTACAATTTTTATATTAGACTCTAATCAATGATTAATGAATTAGAAAAACAAGGCTTAAGAGCCTTATTAATACATCAGTTCTGACATATCCTATACCAAAATCTACAGCAGTTTTAGTTTTATTTCTATAGACTTGTGTTTTATGGCTAAACTGACAAATGTATGGATTTTCTGTCCAAAGGTTTAAAAATTACAATAAAAGTGGTTTAGATTTAGAAATAGAATAAAATAACAATTGTTTGGAAGAAAACTAAATATATTTTTATAGCTTTTATTTGTGCGAAAACTAATATCCATAAGAATTATTGAACTTTTTATATGTTGTCATTACAATCAGATTATCATTTAAGCTTAAGTCGCTTTTTATATATTACTGTTTCCACAAATTCTGTTCAAAAAAAATAAATAAAAACCAAATGAATCGACAAAAAAGGCTGAGAACTCAATTGTGCGCAAAGCGAAAGACAAGGAATCTTAAACATAATTGAATGCATTGAATGAATCTTCAGTTTGTTTGCTTCAATCCAATTCTGTAGCAATAAAAACAACAGAACTTTCATTAAATACTCTCTAATCAAATAAATTTAGTGCACAATAAAAAAGTTTAAATTGAATTCTTCATTAATATACAAATTCTATTGAATTGCTAAATAAGTCCTTGCTCTTTGTTTATAGACAGAATTCAATAGTCAAAATAAAAATAAAAGAGTTCACACAATCCTATTGTATATAATTTTCACAAAAAAATCTACATTTAACCAAGTACCTTATAAGCAGGGAAGCTCTCTGTTCATAGCTTCTATCATTTTCTCGTGTTTCGGTTTTCTACTTATGTTTTATAGAAATTTTAATTAAAAGGAGCATGATAACCAGAGTCGAGACCTAGTGTCCGCAAAATACTCTTATCAGTCCGATGACTAAAGCTTAACGCGAAGGGGACTTTAACTTTCACTGAAAAAACCAGTTCTGTTCTGTGCTTCACAGGCTTTAAAATTTCAGAACAAAACCGGTTTTTTCAGTAAGAGCTAGCGTTAAGCTTTAGTCGTCGGACTGATAAGAGTATTTTGCGGACACTAGGTCTCGACTCTGATGATAACTTACTTAATTGACACTGTGCTGTTTAATTATCAGTGTATAATTTGTTTACGAGGTATTGCTACTAAAGCAGCCCTAATATAATACTGAACAGTTACTGTACTACTGTTCGACTACGGGTTCTGTTTTGAGTGAAGGCTCAGTTTTGAAAGCAGAAGTCAACACATTCGGATCTTAAATGTCATGGGTATAAGGAAGACCTTGTGTTTCTTGATTAGTTAACGAGGGTAGTCTTGAAATTTCAGATTTTCATTGCAATTGAATGTGGGATAGATATGACGAATATTCACAGAGTCAAGGAGGTTTGACTTTTACATGAATCGCCTTCTCTGGCCATCACTGCTCTGAAAGTGAAAATATATGATTAGAGCTAATAATTAGAGCAGAGGTAGAGAATTGTGTTTTTATATAAGACTTATTTGTTTAGATGTATTTGTTTTTGTTTGAAATGATTATGAATTGCGATCTCAGCTCAAAAATACATCAAATTTACATCAAATGCACATAAAAATGAAAATTAGATTTTTCTCCAAATAACTGTTAGATTAAGAACAGAATATTCAGTGTATAAACAAATTTAACGAAACAGAATTGGTTTATAAACGATTAGTTTAATTATAAATAGCCCCTTGATTAATTTTATACATACAAAAAATACTTTAAATAAATGACTGCTTTTTTGAATTAATTTTATTCCAAATAACGATAATTTAAGGCAAACAATGAATTTAAATGATTTAACGTAAGAAATATTGTAAATATAGTATAAAGTGTTTGATTTACTGGAAATGATTAGATTATATAATGACCCTCATTAAATTGATTAATAATGAATTGAAAGAATCCTTTAATCATTAATTATGAAAATATTGTTTTGCAAAAAGTTTATTAAATATGAATGAAATCACAGATTCTGTCCAAACAATTATGATTTAGTGAATCAACTTTTAGATGACGTCTATATATACAAATGGGAGGTTAGACTCGAATATAGGACACCATATGTATCCACTTAAAGAAGCAGTTATACCACAAATCTGCTCAGAATCAATTATCAATTATCAATTCGTTCATTTTGTACGTTAATGTCACAATCAATGTACTGTAGTTTGTCGTTACAGTTAATGAAACCCTATATTATATTATATCATAAACAGAGATATTGATAACCTTTTGTCGTGAAGACTAAAGAATCTTGATAATTGTCTTTAATTGACTTCAGTATAGGTAGAAAATGGAGCTTAACTTTAATGCTGATAATTAATGACTTGTCCAAAATCGCCTTTTCTATGTCCAGAAACATTAGGCAGGTTGTATTATGTGGTTTATACCATTGTACCACTTTACCTTGTACCATTTATTTCTATTGATAAATTAAGTCGAGTTCGTTCGGTGACCAAGAATTCTGTAAACCTTTCCGTTCAGTAATTTATAATTTTTACATTTATTCTCATCAAATACCGTAGAGTATGTCTGTTAAGATTTAAACTTAAAGCTAGGACTGAATCTATCAGGTTTTATTCTTACAAAATGATCTGTCTCCTTAGTTATTGCACTTTCATACGAATAGACCAGAACTCATTTTAAAATAAGTCGATTTACGTGCCATTCGTATAATATGTGACTGAATTAAAGTAATTTATTTAGCAATCTATGACTCAATAAAACAGATATAAAACTAGTGTTAAATGACATCAAAAGTTATTAACTATTTTTTGCATCAAATAATGCGAACATAAAATATTTAAATTTCTTCACTCGTTATGTTCATAAAAAAATATTATAGCGAAAAAAGGATTCTTCAGTCGTATAAAAATTCCGATATAAAAGATTTACGTTGAGTACCGATCCTTGAAATTCAATTTTAAAAAGAAATATTTGGATTTTGTCGACTTCATCATCAAATCTCTTTTTACTGCACATAAGAAAAAATATATTTGCGTACGAGTAATGAAATCTTGTCTTTTATGTTGTCTTATTTGAATACATTTTCGGATAAATTCGCCTAAACTTTAATATCGAATAAAAATGAATAAATAAAGAGATTTAGCGAACAAACAAACAAAACTATCGGTCCGTATAATTTAAAACAAGGAGTTTGTTATGCATAACAAAATACACACATTTTTTATTCATTGGCTATTCATGTTTCCTAATGTATCCAACCTTATTTTAATTCTCTTTTACATATCATTAATACTGCATTTTAATCATTATTCTTAATAATTGTTGACTTAAGACTTGAGCATAACTTTTGAAAATTAATTCTTTTTCTTAATATCTTTTTTGCAAATTTTTATTATATATTTTACGGATATTATTCTTAACGCATATAATATCATATATTTCATGAATAAGCAATTCAGTTGTATTCCCAACATTCAGTGTAGCACTTATATTGACTTTAAGCTACTTTATGTACTGCTTCCCACTTATATATGAATCACTTAATTCACAGTCAGATCCTATTCATTGCATTAAATGATTTATAATTAATGAATATTCAGCTCATTTTTATGAGAACTAATTTTAATTTATTTGTAGAATATTTTCGTTTGAATTGAATTTTGGTCTAAGATTTTATCTGATTTTTTGAGTCTATTATTTCTTTAGTTTTTTACATCGAATTACTTTTGATTTAATGCCCGAAGACATACAAAATATACATTTTTTATGCCTTAAGTTCATATAAAATAAATTTATTCATTTTGTTTGAGATTATAAAATGAAAAAAAATCGCTCGAAAATGCATTTTATATACAGTTTGTTACGAAATGTTGTATTTGTTGGGAACGCGTAAACAATTTTCAATACAGTATTGATTTGTTGATTCAGACTAAGGAATTGAAAGCAGTTTGCATTCGACTCATATAAGTATTGAAATTTAGGCACAAATTGTTTTACATCTTAGACCCTGTTCACTCAATCATGTTAAAGTTGTAGATTTGCGGTCAATTTAACAGTATTGCCGATAAATTTAAAGCTCAAATTATAATTGACGGTAAATAAACAAGGTTACCTTCACTATAGTTAATTTGAGTGAAGCAATAATACATTATAAAGATCTCAATCGTTATGAATAAGAATGAGTTGTGCGCTGTCTATAAAGTCAGGCAATTCATTAAAATCTCAAAAGATAGGAAAGGTGCAGGGGTAAATTATAGTGATCAAATCATATGCTATAGGCCTAAGATTATGAATGAATGAAATCTTCAAATTCTGAATGAGATTCTCGATTCAAAGTTTGATCACAGATGCAAATCGCCTCTGGATAAAGACGTCATACAACGACACGAGATAACTTTTTAGCCAGTCAAGTATTCGAGCATAATTTTCCTGTGCTTTTTCAAATATAACTTCACAGATCCTTCCGTTTCCTGCTATAAGTTAAACATAAAAATATATAATTTCCTCTATTTTTATACAACAAACATAGCTTACAGTATAGTAATAGTAATATTGACTCGTTTTACAAATATCTCGCTTTTATTGACATTTTTTGCTTAATATTCTTCGCTTTACTTAAGATTTTTCGTCTATGAAAATAAATCATACGCTTTAAGGAATAGGTCTAATGTTTCTTAGTTTGAAACAAATATTGATAATATTGACACAATCTATATTATATATGAGGATGATCAAGCTCATCTTTCAATGTGTTATTAAGAAAGATTGTTTAATAACAATCAAGTTTTCTTCAGTCAAATTATCACATGGTTTAATTTTGTTCCCTAGCCTAGCCTGGCCTGGCTGCTTTATATTAAAATCAAGACAAGTTTAAACAATCTTTCATAATATGGAGCAGCACTTCAGCACTCATTAGACTAATGCAAAGTTGACATTCCTATGCTATACTGTAGTGCCATTCGGCCAATCCTTCTATTATTTAAGGGCTTAATGCATGAAAAGCCTTATTTAAGAAAACTTTAAGTAATGTTTGAATTTAATTAATATTTTCCATTAATAACAATAAGTTTTACTCATTTTAATGCTTTCTCATAAAAATGGGTTTCACTAAACGTTAAGAGATTTTAAATTTTCATTATTTTATTTATTGCTAAAATCATTAAATATTTTCACATTAGCTTTGATCAAACTCTTGACAGATATGATAGTTATATTAAAATACTCTAAATTAGAAATTCTATTTGTACCAGCATCAATATTACAAAGCAACCTTGTTTGTGCCCAACGTTTCACGAATTGAGTTCCATTTCTTATATTGAACTGATTTTTGGTCCAACAGTTATAAGTTATAACTGATAATAGAGCTTGGGCTCCATTTCCTTTGACAAAGGAGTATGGAATATACAACTCTATAAACAGGGTAGATATTTTGATTATGATTGTCCCCCTTATGCACATTACTAGCAAAAATGTTGAGTGCATTCAAATATCAATTTGATATTTCAAAATCATTTCGCTATTATTTATGAAAATATTTGTTTTTCTCAAAGAGTTTTTGAGAAAACTCGTGAAAAGAAATTTGAAAAATATTATATCAAATATTTATATAGTGTAGGCGTATATACAGTTTTGAATTTATGATTTGCGCTGAACTACAATACTGTTTAGGAAGAATGTATTTGAACATTGAATCCTACGGTATATCATATGAATGTATAGTCAGATAATTGATTCTGTTGTCTGAGTTCTGAATTTGCATTGAATTTAAAGCAAATTTATTATTAGATCGGATATAAAGAAGGCGTTAAATCTGTGCAGAAATGAGTTGAACTCATTCTATAATTTGTGTGAATATTAAAAATATAAGGCAATGGTTGGCAACTTTACGGGGGTATTGACCAGAGATTGGCAATAATATGATCGACCAAAAGAAGTAGGGGTATACTTATCAAGGGTCATCATCTCTTTGATATGATGGATAAGTTTGAACAATAATTAAAATAACGCCAATGTTTTTGTGTGCATTGTTCAGCCTCCCTCAGTACTCCCTGGACATCCCTGTAGGGGATATAAACTCTGGGCAATAGATGTATTCATATGACTATTCTTTCAATTTGAAAGTTATTTTATTATCCAAAGGAAAGCATTAAATAGTGTTACAAAAGTTGTCTGAAAATGCTTGTATAGAATCCTCTATTGATTATTCATTCATTAGTTTCACATTCATAGGAAACACATTAACAACAAAAGCTATTTTTCACAATTAAATTGTTTGTGTCATTACAAGAATGTTTTAATAACGACTTTATTATCTGATAAACAGAATCGAAGCCAAACCAAGATTCAAATGGAATTAATATACGTTAAAAATTTCAATTGCATTCTGTTATGGCTCACACTTCTGGCTATCGTTGTCAGTACTGCAACATCACTGACGACAGAACACGGTATGACTTTTGGCACAACATTTTAGTCTATATATCACTAAAATTCACATTAATTATCCTATAGTTATATATTAAATATCTGTATAGTCTATGATTTTTATGAAAATAACTATTTATTAGCAAAAATACAGAATATATTGAATTAATTACAGTGTTATATAAGACCACGAATTCATTTAACTTAAAACTATATATTTGTTTCAAACTTAACGAATCATATTTAATAATAAAAATGTCAAATCAAAGCATAAAACCGAAAATTTATTAAACATTAAGAGAAGAAAATTATTTGTATTAAATATTATTAGAATTAATGTTTGAATTTATGAGTAAATACAGAGAAGTTTTTAAAATAATTAAAAAATAATAATTTTAAAGCAAAGCATAGGTTTGTGTTTAGGTATCAAAATTTATAGCCGACTCTAAATGCCACTAAATATGACCTAACTGTGCACTATATGCAGAAACAGACGAAAGCAGCTTAAATACAAATCTAAACGAAGCCGACGATGAGAGCGAATTCGATAGTGTTTCAAATTTACCCTCGCTATACAGTGTAAGACTTAATCCTAACTATTACGCAACACTTCAGCACTATATGAATAAAAGAATAAAAGGAAGTGAATTCTTGGGTATGTCTCAACACAACTAAACTTCACATTTAAAATATTAAACTAAAAACTAAATCAATATTTGACTAAAATTCCAAAAATAATCAAAATATGATATTTTCGGAAAACTAATCGTAACTAAAAATTGTGTGTAATTCTCAGGCAAACGAATGGGTTCGGAGTTTTTAGGTAAAAAGAGGGCTGATTTCTATAAAGTAAAGAAGATGGGCTCTGAATTTTTGGGCCGGAGGAGAAGGCACGCGACCACCAGTTTCTAAACATTGTAACTAAACTCATGTTCTAAACAATTGTCTCTAAATATTAAAACTAAATACTTATTGTCTAATAATAATTGTTTTCTTAGGTCTAAACAATTGTCTCAATAATGTTCTTAAATGTATTTCTCATATAAACGTAAGTCAACACTGATTTTAATGAGTGAATCATTTAATAGTCAATTATTTCCTATAAATTGTTTCGATTCCCAAATGATTCAGATTTTAATCAATCAATTACTTGTTGATTGGCATGAATTCATAGAAATACTCATTTCATTCACGCTTTCAAACAATTCAAGTCTATTTAAGTGTATAAAGGATTAGCTCTAAAGCGAAGACTAATCAGAACTATACTAATAAAAACACCATTTTTTCAAAGCGCTATTCTCGTCCATTTGCTCTCTTTCCGCAACAATTAGATGCGGGTAAGAGCGCGCGCTTGACATAGAGTTAAGATTATAAGTCATAATTTATAACACTACAGTAGTACAGCCTTGACAGTCAACGGGTAGCGCGAGAGAGAAGAAATTGGTTTTAAACAGACAGTGATTTGTACGGGTTTATACGTATTTTGATTGCATGTGTTTTGGACGCGAAATATAGGAAATTACTTATTCAAAACTCTTTCAAAACATATCAACCTTCGAGTCTAACAAGTAAGCTAAGTCTATAAATGAGTCAACTTGGTCACATAGAGGAATAAAATGTTGACTAAATAATTACTAGAATTATGTGGATGAATAATAAGACTTGTCTTTAGTTTTGATTGAAATTAATTTAATTAAATAAAATTTTTGATTAATTTTATTTATTTTAACTCTGAAGTTGGAGTACCCAGGCTTACATTGCATGCATCCATAAAAGTCCATATTTAGTACCTGCCTCATACCCCTCCAAGTTGGCTGACTTGCATATTCTTGACTTTCCACATCTTGACTTGATTTTGTTACACATCTTATGTAAAGCCAATAGACTTTGAATGAATGAATTCGTGAACTTTTGTATCAATTATTTTGAAAAATTACATTAAATTGAGTTAATTTTGATTCTCTTCTGATTTCGATTCAATACCACTGTTCAGACGCCGAAAGCACTTCTGATATTTATGTCTCTCAAAAATCCAAAAGACTGTCGGAATTTCTGGGCGGACCGGGAAAACGATTGTCCGAATTTTTAGGCGGACCGGGAAAGAGGAAATTGGGCGGCTCTGTTACACCCAGCTATTTCTTGGCCAAGAAGTTGTCGGAATACCTAAACGCATCATTCAAACGGCCGGTACGTTTTGCCAATGGATTCCTAGATATATACAATCCGAGAGGCAGTGAATTCCTTGGCGGACCCGGAAAGTGATAATCGGCCAAAAGGCATCGATCATTCAAAATCATATCAATCAGGTTAACATTTTCAGCGATTTCTGAGAGAAATAAATATCAATAAAAAATTATTTGATTTTATAAAAATAAAAATAAAACTAAAAAAATATAAAATATTCTGAATTATTATATAAAATACAAATTATATATAAATTTGACACAAATTTGTAAAGTATTAAAAAAAATACTTTTTTCGATATAGGCTTTGATTTTATTCTATTATTTATTTATTCTATTTATTAATTATTTAATCAATTTTATGAGAAGTTGTAATCAACAAAAAACTTATTAAATGTATAGAATTTTTTTCGCATTTATTTAATTCTTAATTATCTAACGACTAATGAATTTGAAAAACATTTGTTTTGTGTCTACTCTTATATTTGTGTAAATTCTTATATAACTTATTCTATTCCTGTAAAACACATTTACTTCACAATTAGTTTAATTACAATATAAGAGACATTCAATAAATATAAAAATGTTTTTATCAAAAGAAAATATACACTGTTTTAAGGCTTATCGAGAAAAACAATCAATAAATAGAGATATTTATTAGTTTTAATATTTTATTTCAATGTCTCCATTCATTTGTATTTCTTGTTTGATTGTCAGTTCCTTTTGCCGAATCATTGAATTTTGCGCTCGATTGAGATGTGCTCGCCTATTGATATTCGGCTCTTTGGCTTGAATCGATTATTTTCACTTGAATCTTTCACAGTTATAGGCAATTTAATTTGACATTTACACAATTTATCATAAGTTAATTTTGCAACTCTCAAGAATAAGCGACCCTGCATATTCTTAAGTGCCATACAGTACAGACAAATAAGTTGAGAAATAGAAAAGTTAATTAAATAAAACAATTTACTTATAAGGCATAAGAACTCTATAAAGTCATTACGTTTGATAAAATCATTAGTCTTTCTCATATCCAGTTTTAGTATTATATTCGTTATAATAAAGCATTTGTGAAAATATTAATATTAACTGAATTTATAAGTTATGTAATATTGCGATAAGAAGTGTCTCATATATCAGAGGTGTCTTCACAGACAAGTGCGGCAATGATTCAACACATGTAAGTCAAGTCTGAGACTCTGAGAGTGAGACGACCGGCAGAATCCGCGAGAAGAGAGTTAAGAAAACAAAAGTTGATATTATATTGATTTTAGTTCAGATCAATAATACAGTACTGAAGCGAATAATGCTGTGTTAGATGTAGTGATCTATTAAAACAAAGGAAACACTGGAAACACTTGCACTTCACTCACGCTTTTTGGTTTACAAACTAATATTGCATTTTTCTGTTCGTATTTTTAGCCTAAGATAAGCATCGCTTCTGATTGATGTCAAACACCAATCCATTTATTCTGACAAATCATTTGCTTAATGACAACATCAATATATTCTCTTGACTTTGATTTCTTATTTAATTTGCTTTTTATTTGTTTTCTATTAAATGCTATATTTTTTCCGGAAATTTTTTATTTTCTTTAAAGAAATTAAAATTTAATGAAAAATATTTTAAAGAATTCTTTTTTCGATTCAATGAAAAAGTAATTACAAATCAAATTCTTGAGCGAAAAACTTTCGATTCGTATGTTTTCTCGTTTTTACTCACTTTAATGACAAATAAATTATTTCGAAGCAAAAAAATTCCATTAAATATATAAAAGGTTTTTGATTATGAATTTGTCTGAATCGCTGGCATTTGTTTCGAGTAATATTTGTTTCTTATTCTTAACTATAATTGTATTCGCATTCAAGTCATTAAAGTATTAGCGAATTCAGTGTAAAAGAAGTTGATATTTGAATTGAGTAGTACTGTAGTAGTGATGAAAATTAAATAAAGTATGTAATCAAGAATATGTTGGAAGGAATGGCCCAACAAATTGTGTGAGCACTGAGTGAATGTTAGGCAAAGAATTAGCAGAAATGACATTGATTTGAGTGGCGGACAGAAAACCCAATTGGGATTAGTATAGGCACAGCCAATCTCGCCAATGGATCCAATATTGTTGATTAGCCTCTGGATGTGTTGCGCACTTTGCACAACAGTTTTTGTTAACAGTTTTTAATGTTAGACTTCTTCTGTCTTTTTAGCCATTAGTGAAAACATTTATTGAAACGAACAAACAGTTCGTATGAAAGAGCGAACAAAAGAGTGCAAACAAATGAGAGTTATAGCAGAAGAGAAACGGTTCAGAGGTTAACAGTCTTTTCATGTGAACCATAAAAGATGATAAGTGTCTTCGAAGGAAAAGACCAATCAGTGAATGAAACAAATTGTGACTTTGATTCACAAGATATTAGTCAACATTTAAATAAGAAATGAATATAAAATTCTTAATAAGAGACAATCAGGTCATCAGAATATGGTTTGGCTTCAGCTTTGTATTCAATGTAAATATCTGTATATACAGTATATTTCTCAACAGATTGACATATCTATTGATACCAGGGTAAACATCAACTTTTTAATAATTAATCTTTGCCAACAAAAAATTATTTGAACAAATATTAGAGCTATTGATAGATATAATACATTACTATAAATATAAATTAATACAAAGTGCTCTTTTAAAAGCAGCGCCTTTATCCTTGAATAAGATCATTACTATTTTAAATGCCAGACTATATACTGTAGATCCGGACAGAATTTTTTTCGGACAAAATCATTACTATTGATAATTGAGTGCTGATCTGCCAATTATGTAACAAAGTCACTAATATTTGTTCACTTCATATAATAAGAGTTCTCTCAATTGTTTTCACTTCTATATCAATAAATAAAATGATTTTTGAGATATTTTTTTTGGATATTTTTCAATCAAGTATTCAATGGAATATTTTTATATTTGATTTATTATAACTAACACCTGTTATATTGATTTGTTATATTTTTGTGGACAATTTTATTCCGGCTCAATCCGTTTATTTGGTAAATACAAAGAAGGCATCCAAATATAAGTTCTATCAATGATTTGTTGCGAACAAAGTTTTTTTTGTTAATGTCATTCAGAATATTTCGCCTTAAATGAAGAATCAAGGCTTCAATTGTATGCGTCATACAAACAGAGCAATCATTTATGATTACATTCAGAATATTCTTGTTTTTAAATTCTTAATTATGACTTGTATTGTAACGAAATTTTGAAAATAAAATCAACAATAAATTGGATATAAGAAGAAAATAAGAATTTTAGCAATAATTCAAATACAATCTGAGATAATAATGTAATTGATTAATAATGTGAACGAATATAATTAGGATTACACGACCAGTATTTATAAATAACAGAGAATATCGTGAAAAACAGAATAACGAGTTTCCTATTTATTTTTGTTTATTTTGAATTCATTTAACAGCAATTATATTCAATGAAATCAACTTTTTAAACATAAATAGCTAAACATGCGCTGAAATAGGATGGCTTTGGATATGCGATCAATTCATTTGTGTGCTAGACATTGAAATTGATGCGGATGTTAATATAAGAATAATCTGGATTCTAAACATTTCTAAACAATTTCGTTGCAATTTATAATTTTTTTTAATTTTTTATTCACATAATTAATAACTGATTGATTGATCACTTAATTAATTGATCCAATTGTTTGAAAATTATCGTAAAGTAAGTTCTTTTTTGATTTTTAAAATACTTGACATCATTTTTGTATATTTTTTAATGATTCCAAAAATATGATCCAATACCACCTGGGTACAATTGATGATAGCTAATGATATTATGTATATACTCTTGATTCTTTTATTCGATTCTTATAACTGCAATACTGTGTCCATATTTGTATTATATTAAGACTACGAACACATATTGATCGCATGATAACCTTGAAATATTGTCCCTGAATTCCTGAATTTTAATTATTAAAGTATGAAAACAATGAATTAAAATAGAAAAATAAGTATTTAAATGAGAAATCAATTATTGCTTAAACTTTTGATATATTCTCTGATTACGTATTCAATGTGAGGCTTACGTAATCAAACCGACAATACTTGCCATCGAATTATTCTGCAGTGCATTATATGAACAGAATATAACTACTATTAATAGTGCTGTCACTCCTACAGTCTTATATTCAGTATTGTTATAATAACACTGTTGATCGCCAATGCATTTAGTTATGTGAACTACAGTTTGATTTGACTAGCAATGTGAATGTATTACTGTATAAGTGTAGGTGCCGTGCAGTGAGGTGCACAACCGGATATATTGATAGTACTGTATAGTAGCAATCTATTCGGCAATACATGTACTCTAGCTAATTATTTATATTGCATTAATACTGCACAGATGATATATTTCTGATTGCAATCTTATAATATTTGAATTCAAAGAGTATTGCAATTATAATATTTTCTCATTTAAAAGCCTCTACTCTTTGTATATATCAAGCATTTTCAGTATTTATAGAATAACTTAAAATGATTTGCTTTTACTGTATATAAAATGTTGTATAAAATGTAACTGGTGTTAGTTGAATGATCCTTGGTGCAAATGTACTATTACATGCATTAGTCTCAGAAAGTTACTTATATCAGAATTATTTGACTCGAATGGCAGGTTCTTTTTAGAATAGGATCCTAGACCAGACATCGGCAAAGGGTTCGACCTCAGGAGTGGGTCGGCCATAATGTCTTACCCAATGGCACCGACACTGAGCCCAGAAGAAATCTCCTGCTATGAGGAAAACAAAATTCGCGTATTTCTTCTCACAACTGTCTTCACGTATTTGATCGGTCAGTCATTCCTAACTCATAAGTCAGTTAACTCATAGCATATGACATGAATAATATACTTCCAATAGCTTTAGCACTGGCTCTGACATATCAATTGGTGATCAAGTATTTAGAGTCAAAACATAGTTCCCGTTTGAAAATACTCAACAATTCAAAAGTAAAGGTTAATTCTGTTCTGAATATGAATGAGTGCCGAAAATACAATTCAAGCGATTGTTTATTCCTATAGCGCTTGAAATGTTACGCAAACGAACTGATGTCAGGCCAATCGAGTGGCGCAAAAGTTTTTGTAAGTACTCTAATGTTATGTTTGGAAATTGTTTTCTTCTTTAATGCATTGATACTCAAATGAGAGAAACATTTTATTGATCCGAAACGATATATCTGTAATTCAATTATGCAAATGATTGCATCCGTTCACTAGAATTGGTTCATCTCATGAGGAATGCCTTAACTAATGCCTAACTCAATGGCAAAGTTAAATGAGACTCACGTGACGGCTGACAGCAATCTATTTGAACACTTCTATGACATTCGAGTTAATCTATTTTCGTATACAAATAGCCTCTTATTTACACTCACTTTCTTTACCTTTTCTATGCTCTGACAACAATTCAGTCAATTCAACCTTGCTATTAGTGACTTACCGCTTGCAGAAAACTATAGTCACAATATTAATCCAGTACAAATTGTACAATATCTTTTTAATCTGAAAAACTTTAAATTAATTATATATTTCACATCTTATAGACTTTGACTACAGTTGTCATGACTTGCCTTTCATTCGTTATATTCTTAATCGATTCAAATAACAGATATATTTTGAGGTAAAATGAATTAATAATTATTATATATTATAGTAATGAATATTTCTTGCCTGAAGTCGCTTAGCCACTGGATCGTGTGAACTGGATACCATATCAGTGGTTGATATGATTCTAAATATATATTTCATCTTTTATTTTATAATTCGGGTAAAGAAAAAAAGAATAAAAATATTTATGTTGATAACTGAGTCGGCTCATTCCATAGTTGATTTCTTCTTCAAATAAAATTTGGTTTTTATTTCAAATCTATTCAATCGCGGATTTTCTGACAATTCCGCCCGCATTTGTGCCGCTATTCATAGGCAGGACATGGATTGGTATTATAGACCAAACTATTATAAGCTATTGATTTGATTTCTATTTTAAGTTATTCTCATTTCGATTAGGCTTTAAGTTTATGCGCGCAGTTATGTTCTGTCAAATACCAGGCTTATTATTGAAATTCAATCTAATAAAGTCAAGATTTATATTAACTCCTTGTCGACTGCAAATGCATGCCTTAACACCCCTTTGCCGACTTTGCCGTTATTTTCAACAATACTTGATTCGAATTATTAAACCGAATGCCAGCCAATCAGTGCTTAGAAGTCAGTTATATTGTTGAGACCAACAAAAATACAGTAAAACCTCTAACCTTTTCAAACATATCAACCACCGGTTCCCTACTAGTTCCGTTTAATGGTTTGATTGCATAACAATTCAAACTCAAAGCGCGCAACAGATAATGAAATAATTTTTAGTTTTGTTTAAACTTTTAATACTTTTCGCGCATTAAGTACTCATTGTTTGCTTATTGTTATAAATATTATAATAGAAATCACACACTGTGAGCACAAGACTAGCAACACTGATAAGAAAAAGTACAGTTGTAATGTTTAATTTTTAAATTTTATTTAAAAGTGGCAGAGACAGAGAATAAAAAATATTGACAAATTAACAAATGTTATAAAACCAAAACCAAAATGGAAATCAATTTTTTCATTATTTAATTGAAGAAAATAACGCAAATAAGTGAAAATGAAAATAAATCTTTAGAAAAAACAACTCTTGGAATAAAAGACTATTCTTTCGGTCATCTTAAGTGTATTGCTTCTTCGGTTGATAGCCTAGTTTATCGTCGACTAAATAGCGATGATCAACATTACGCCAATATTTAGCAACGAAAATAGAATCAAATTTTCGTATATCTTTGGGACCATTATTTCTTATAACCATAAGAGAATTCAGTACATCAGGAGGTAAATTTGAACGTCTGCTGGAACGAATGTGATTCAGTATAGAAAAAGATCTCTCAACATTTGCACTTCCTATTCAATATAGAATTAATTATAATACAAAGAAAATTTTAAATAAAATAAGTTATTACTAAAGTTAGTGGAAACGGGGGATATAAGCGCGGGTGCAAGCATTTGATTGTTGACGAATTCAGACTAGAGTTCATTC
>JAQIWA010001162.1:0-20620 GCA_034693305.1 Eueremaeus valkanovi
TAGCTGAGACTGTAAATCTGTATTACTCAATATTCTACAACGTGGAGTTAACGTAATATTGCTATCAGTCTTGTTTTCACTGATTTTGGGGTACAAATTTGAATTTGCCGCAATTCCTAACCCCGGCCTCTACCCCCCCCCTTAGGAAAAATTTTGGCTGACCCCCCTGTCGTCTGATCCATTGCCTATCTCTGATATTATCCGAATAAATACTAATCATGCACTATTTTTATAACACATTTGGTGCTGGCCTACTTTAACTAGCAATATTACCCAGGTCATATATACATCGCGATACTTATAAATAATTTTTAATTCAAAGTACTCCTGAAATGATGGAATTTGATCGAAAAACTTTCTGCTCTATATGTGTTCCAGTACCATTTTTGTGCACTGAAAACATTTGTCATTAGAAAAAATATTTAATTCATACTAAATAGAAAAAAGTATTCGAAGCTCAATAATGGTTCCGGTCCACATTTTGAGCAGTGATTTCCGGTCAAATATCATCATTTGATGAAAAAATTCGATCAATTGAGGCATAAAAACATTCCCGATTGAAAGTCCATACTTGTGTGGGTCATATATTTGGAAAGATAATTTTTATTGAGAAATGCAAATGGATACCTTGAATCATATGCTTGCAAGATCCAAAAGCTCCTGCACCGCAATCACAGAAAAATAGTGAATGTTTCGAATAGGTCAAAATATGACCTTTGTGGCAGACATCCACACATCTAATGCATATGCCGTTACCCCGGTTCAAAGGATTGCAAGTCTGACAGTTAAACCAATGCTGCGGTTTATAGTTCTTCCCGGTTTCCGCAAATGTACAGTACAGTCTTTCTTCCATATTTGCTGGAACAGATATTTGAGATTTTAGTATAATTTTGTTGTTTTTTTTGAATTATAAAAAAATTTGATTTTAAACAAAAAATAATTATTCTGATTCAATGAAATCAGTAAAGTGAACATGGTTGTTCAAAAGTTTTGTATTTTTCATAAACTCCAGCTATCTCTTGTTAAACTGACACCAACGTCAGATATTTATACCCTGTAGAATTTCTGTAAAAGTGAATTTAAATCTTGCTCCTTAAAAGACTAGCAGTGTATATGAACATCAATATTAAAATACCTGGAATTATAGCCTTACAAGTTCCAAATGCTCCAGTACCGCAATCACAGAAGAATGGTGATTTTGTGGCATAGGTCAAATTATGACCTTTGTGGCAGACATCGACACATCCTATGCACACACCTTTACCCAGGTCTTTAGGATTGCAAGTATGGCAGTGAAACCAATGCTGCCATTTATAGTTCTCTCCCGTTTCCACTAATGTACACAACGCTGACTCCATTACTAATTTTTTCTCTAAAAATTTTGAAATAAAAAATAATTGATACAGTTGATTATCGCTATAAGAAACTAGGAAATGCAAGCAAAATTTTTTAGCTATAAGTAAAACTATAGTACACTATAAATGGAGTACTCTATAGAGAGTTTAGATGATAAGAATTTAAAATTATACCGAGTCCATCAATATAACTTTTAGTGTACACAATTAGCGGGTATTCTTTATACCCGGATTTCTTATAGCGAGAATTAACTGTAACAAAAAAATAATGACGAAATAAATTATTTGTGCAAAAAATTATACATTTAACCTTGGAATATTGTAGATTGCTAACTTTTAACCATTAACTAATTTAAGATAACACTATAGCAAATGGCTTTTCATGACCACTGAATTATGACGTGTGCTTATTATAATCTTTGTCAAGCTTGGTGATATATCAGCTTCGATATTAATATAGTTTAAAATAAATTTATTATTTAATTAATTTTTATTATAAATATTATTTAATAACTAATAACAGGTTTTAAATAATACATCAAATCTATTGAATTGAAAGAGAAATATAAAGAATTTGTTTCTATAGTTATATTGATATTTTCAAGTGTTTTTCGTAGATAATATTTAGTATTATATTATTTATTAATGTGCAAGGACTTTTAGACCTTCATGATAGTATGATAAAGACCTTGCTTATCTTTTATTATCTACTTTGAATTTAATTTCAGTTCTTAATGAATTAAAGTATAACAAGATTAATTAAATAAAATATTTTAAACTGTAATTATTATAAAAAAATTTGCCTGGGTATAAATAAAATAATTCTAAAATTGACTCTTGGAAAACTAAAATGCCATACAAAATTTTTTAAAAATTTTAAACATAATATGAAATATTTTTTTCATTTAATTTAAACCATATTTTGTTTGACTGCATATTTAAATGATTTGATAGTCGGGTTGAATCGAATTTGTTTAGTGATAATAATTGGGAAGAGGACTGGGTGGCCTGTTGACCCACATAATATTATTAACTTTATTAGTGCCAGAAATATTTTCTGTGTATAATCAAATATTACACTAAAATGTTATAAAAAATAACTTGGCCAAAACTAGGCTTTAACCCGAACCAATAATAATCTTTAATATTTTGTGAGAATATTTATAAAAAGGATTAAAACTTAATTACAGCTTGAACAGATTAAGGTATTGACAACTTAAAAAACGTTCGTGCTCACTTTAATTTTTCACATTGAACACCAAAGTCAATTCAGAAGAAAATTGAATCCAATAGTACTGGAAATGATCTTGATAGTTCCGCTGTGGATGCACTAAAAATAAAGTTTGATCTTCCAATTTCATTAATTTTTTTGCAACAATAATACAACCTCGTTTATATTCTTATTTGTCTGACATTTTGAAAAAATAAATATTATTGACACTTAAAATTTGAAAATTAGTTAATTGTTATTCATGACTATAGTATTCGCAAAGCTTTAGATGTACTAACAATGACAACAATGATTAACAGTTTTTAAATATTTTAATTTTCAAAATTCTGAAAACCTTTACGGCATTGACTGAATGGACACTCGGGACACTCGGGACACTTGGGACACTTTAGGCATATATGGGACACTTGGGACACTCGGGACACTCGGGACACTTGGGACACTTGGGACACTCGGGACACTTGGGACACTAGGCATATATGGGACACTCGGGACACTTGGGACACTTTAGGCATATATGGGACACTCGGGACACTTGGGACACTCGGGACACTTGGGACACTTTAGGCATATATGGGACACTCGGGACACTTGGGACATTCCAAGCATATATAAGATTCAATTTTGTACCACCTGTAGTTTTCCTGTAGTAGACGATTCAAATGTTTCTAGCTAAAATTTAAAATATGTATTCACAAACGGAACTTTATAAAATGTACTTGTCAAAATTATTTTGTAATATATAAAATTTTCAATTAATTTCGTATTATTTCTATTTTGAATAATTTCTTAATATTAATATTAAAAGTTTTTATGAAATTCAATTAAAATTATAATTAAATAATAAACATCTGTTATTTGTGCCATTTTATGGAAAATAATTTTTTTAATTATTGAAACAATAAAATAATGACAAAAACATTTTTTATTATTATTTCAATATTTATTGTACAAGGTAAGTTAACGTTTGAACATGTTCATGCATATTTTTGACTTATCAGGCTAACGTGAATAAATCTCTAAGACAGTCTCACTCAGAATAACTCCATTGCCACCTTAGAAGAGACTAATTTAATTAATAGAGTTGTGCTAGCGCTCACATTGTAGCCGAAGGAGGCTAAGGAGTTCAATGGATGTTATTCAAAATGTGTCTTGGTTAATGAAGCATATTCTCAAAAAGTGCGGATCAAATTGTCCAATTACAAATATTTTTTATCTTCAAAAACATTTTCATATTCATTTTAAAAACCTTTTTCCCGGTTGAGCTAGGTATAATTTTTCAATCTATGAAAGTAAGCTTAATATCTCAGCTTTATTTTATTATGCTAACCAACAATGTGCAAGATCAATTTTCCGAGTTATAGAGCAAAGAATAGAGGCCTGTAACTCATATTGAACAGGGTGCTATTTCTAAAATTACCAAGTTCATTTCAATAAAAATGACAGGAAAATTTTTTCGATCAATTCTTTTTGTAGAAAAGAAGTTGCTAGGTCATCTTTCCTGCAAAAAATTTCCCTGAAATTTTCCTTTAGAAATAGCACATTGGTCAATATGAGTTACAGGCCCATGCTCTTTGCTCTATAACTCGAAAAATTACGACAATAGTCGGGGCATGACTGACGGACGGATTGACGGAGCACACGATTCTTTTAAAGCGTAGATGCCATTTGTGGCTGTGCGCTGGGTTCTTTTATGACTTATCGAAATTTTATTTCATCTCATTTGAACAAATATCAGTAGCATCAAGGTACAATCCATAAATAAATTTCGAGTAATTTTATCATGATTAATTCGCAATAAACTCACCTTGGCAAATAAATTCATGTACCAAGTTGCAATAAGTATTCTGAATATCAAAATAATAATAGATATTGACTCCATTTTTCCAGCCAAAAATTAATTTATATATTAATAGATTAATATTCAAATAGACACAGATGTTTTGCAATTAGATGAATATTAAATTACTTTTAATTATTTAGTTTATCCTATGTTCAGACTTAGCCATGTAAAGCGAAAATTTTAAATCTTTGAAACTACACTAAAACGGGACTGACTGAATTGCCTCACTTGACCTCACTTCTGAAAGAAGGATAGTAAGGGTTTGGTAAAAATTGTATATGAAAAATGGTCAATTGAGGTCAATTGAGGCCAATGATGTCCCTGGAGTCCAATTAGGTCAAGTGAGGCCAAGTATATATTTGGAACCATATATATTCAGAGTGTCCCGAGTGTCCCATATATGCCTAAAGTGTCCCAAGTGTCCCGAGTGTCCCAAGTGTCCCGGGTGTCCCGAGTGTCCCAATTGTCCCGAGTGTCCCGAGTGTCCCGAGTGTCCCGAGTGTCCATTCAGTCAATGCCCTGAAAAGTGTAGCCTGGCTCAATTTATTTGATAGCAAAATCTTAAATATCAACTGAAAAATAAAAGATTTAAACTTCAATTTGAAATCTGAACTCAAATATCCTACAGAAATTCGAGTAAAAAAATTTGACAAAATATAAAAACGTATTGAATTTTGATGTAAAACCAAAAACCTATATGTGGGAATTTATTGTGGAAGGATATTTTAGGATATTTTGGAGTGTAATATCGTATTTGAATGCATTCATTTTACGAGCGAATCAGAGCTATTCTGAAAAATAAATCTATAATAATCACAATGTGTTCGATGTAAACAAAGCAAACTCTGCTAATCATTATTACAATTATAATTTAAATCAATGTTCATTAAATCAATTGATTTAAATATAAATTAAGGTGGAATGAAAATAATGAAGTAGATCATTTAAAATATTATATTGATGTGATGTTTGCGACAAAATTAAGTTTTATTGGAAATACAGGCTATGCATGCAATTGGATATAATAATTGGGTCCCTTATAGTCATTGGAACGGCAGACATCTTTATTTAATAGACAGAGCATCCTTTAGAGATAAAATAATACATTTGTCGATTGACTACATTTCATATCTAGGAAAAGGTCTTTTAGAAGTGATGTCAATTGAATTAAAGGAATGTCTCCTGATCATAATAATTTTCTTAAAGTTCATACATTTCTTAAAACTATTCAGGATAGTTATTTATCTGTATGGCAGTACATAATATTTCTGTAAATCAAAATCTGAGTCATTCTCATACATGTAATTAAGCAAGTACAAATTATACAGATGTAAAGTAAAAACTTCTATAAATCAAAACATAAATAATTATTTAATATTTTGATTAATTCAGACGATCAGAATTGATTTCTTTGAAATCATATAAAATTATAGATTAGTTCATATCCTCTATTGACCAGATATTAGTCATAAACTGTATATCAGAAGAGTTTAATAATTTATTCGACAGTTTAGATAAACGCCTAATGAATGCTCTCTTTTTTCTTTATGCTATTTAACTAATAAATAAGTCGTTATATAAGCAATCAATTGGTGAATATATGGCAAAAACCAATAAAAGAGATCATAAAATAAATTAAATTAAAAGTTTTATTCTTATGAATCGACTTCTAATACATTATTTGATTAATTGTATTCATAGATCAAAACTTTTATTTTCGTATTTGAGCCGCACTTTTGCTCTAATATTCTTAATCTGTATTGAACTGTAAAATGTCATTGAAATCTATAATTTATATCAAATATAAAGAACAAAAAAATGAATATAACTTTCGGTGAACTCTCTTATCAGTTATGAAAGTTTTAATCTTAAGAATAAAGAAAAAAATAAGTTAAGCATTAAATAAGATTTTTCTCTTTGATTCTCACTAATGGTCAAGGATTTCGTGCAAACAAATTGAATAATACTTTTTATCATTACTGCCCGAAAGGGTCGTGTCTTCTACTGCACTGCACATAAAATATGCGATGATTTCATAATTACTTTCGCTTTTATTATATTCTTTGTCTTTTTCTTCCAAAGATAGCTAACCTTCAAATATAAGTGTTATAATAATAACGTATTTTTTCTTAATATCCTTTTGGTATCCGATTTAATGTACGGGTACTTTCATGCTATACAAAGGTACAGACAAATAGTGTATAATACTCTGTATTTGTTTCATAGACTTATGTTAATCGTATTGCAAAATATCTGCAAAATTATGATTAATTAGAAAACGTCAGCGAATATCACAATTATATTGAAGACAGGGTTAAGATGTTATATAAGGAGAACATATTTAAAAATAATATATATTTATTCAAAATCGTGAATAGAAAGTGTGATATTTGTTCAGAACAAATATTTGAATTATTAAACGCTTTTTCATATCATTTATAATACTATTTATTTATTATTCATATTTTTATTTGTCGATGAAATTCATGAAGAAATCATATTTGACCTCAAGTTTTAATAATAATTCGTTGCCTTTTATGGGTTTGGGATATCGTCAGAGAATATTAAAATTTTATGTTAAATATTAATATCAAAAAAATATATATAATTATAAAACCAGAAGAGAATACAAACTTGAATTTTAAGCGAAATTTTAAATTATTCTAAAATTATTCAATAAGAGTGTAAAAAGTTTTCTCTTTTTATTTATGAATTTTTCATCGAAACTAATGAAAAAACTTTTTGTTTTATTTGGATTTCATTTTTATTTTGTTGATTACATTTTAACGATAAAAATCTGTTAGTTTTCACGCGAATATTCTTTTCTTATTCAGATTTTTATTCGGAAACAAGTTTACAATTGATTTGATTTGAATGTATAAACTGTACGAACGAACCGAAAGCCACAAACAATTTGAGAATTAATTTCTCATCTTTTCGTATGGAATAGCGTCGGAGTAAGTGATTGAAATAGAGTCAGACTCTGAACACTAGTATAGGAACAGAAAAAAAGCAAAATATTTTTCTAATATAATTGTCTGTTTCATGTTATGGAAGATCAATGATCTTTCAATTCCTTTAATGGAATTGAAATTTTGTTTCCCTTCTCTATAAGTGCCCACAGAATGTATGAGATATTATATGAGGAATGGGATGAAAAAAAGAGTTGTCTGTTTGTCTCATAAGATTTTTCTTTAAATTTCTTCAATAAAAAACTGAACTTTTTGTTCATTAATATTTAGGGACAGGTGTTCTGCGATCACATCCTATGGTATCAGATATTATAACTTTGTATTACTGTATATAATATACGAAACTATTTATAATTGCATTGCATTGGATCGGAATCTGCCGATTAAGGGAAGGCAAAGGAAAGGCATTATTTCCATTCATGTGTTCAATAATTTCTCAATCATTTGGAAAACGAAAATTCTGTTCACTGTTGGAAACAATAGTTTAATCATCTTTTCTGTTCTCCCTTTCCCTCTCTTTCACTAAAAATAAAAGGGATTTTGATTTAAAATTTGAATTTTTATTCTCTTCTCTTCAATCAATCATTTCGTTTATACAAAACCTTTTTTTAAACACATTTTAACCCTTATTTGTTATGAGCATAAAAATTATGGTTTGCTTTTCAATTGGAAAGGCTTTTCACACTTGGAGTATAAGAATATATTTAGCATTAAATATGAGGGAAAATAACATATTTTTGGTTATAATAATGGGTTTCAATCATATATTTTCGTTATTTTATTTATTTTTAGTTCTCTGTTCAGCCCTTTTCAGATGATATGTCATACGAAACAAATTATTGATTTTGTCGTCAATTTTGTGTTAGATTTGTGTCATATTATTCCAGATATTTGCAGGGATGGCCATATGAGCCAATCCACATAGGAATAGGGTGTATATATTAATCGACTAAATGAACATTCGCTTGAACATATTTGAGTTGAATAGATTTTCAAATAAGAAAGGCATCCTGACTCTTCCCCCTTGTTCATCATTGAAGTAGATAGGATTGGTATATAAGTAAAGCATTACTAAACTATCTGTTCCTAAAATAGATGATTAAATAGTACTATAAATAAAATAACTTTCGATTTAGTGTTTCATTTGTTTCGGTCGGATGTTTGCAGAATAGGCTAATATATTATGCAATACATTGTATTATTTTTATATACAGTAATACATATTTTTACGCTCTATTCATGTCATTCAAGTAATTAAATTCATGAATACTTGACTTCAAAATTACTCACTATTTGTTTTGAATTTTCTTTTTATTTCTTTTATTTAATTCAGGTTGTCAAGGTTATATAAAATTACAGGTATCATTTGTTATGCATTTTTTCATTCTTTGTCATTTGCATAACACAATTGACATAAGAATATTGAATTCAAATCTAGCAATCGTTCACTAAATTCACATTAATTATAGTGTAGTTATGCTATATTTATGAGTTAAGGTATATAACAATTAATAAAATATATGATAATATTATATAAAACACCTCTTGGCCATCGCAGACCCATTATTCATATCGTGTGATATGTATTGTTTGGATACATATTCAGGCAATACGGAAGTGTAGACACAAACGGATAGACTATACGATAATTAGCGAAGAATATACTCTTCAGTATAGACTCCGAATACAAAATAGAAAGCAATTGTTTTTTCTTTTTCTCCAAAACAAGCGATCATTAAATATAAATTAAAGTTAACTAAAAATAATGCAAATCCGGATCTCATTCCTTATACAGTCTGTGCAGACTATGTATCATACTTTCAAAGCCAAGGTTTCGCTCAGATTATGGTTATTAATACGTATTGTCTTCTCAATCGTATGCAAACGAATTCAAAATTGCTTTTCATAATAATTATGGTTAAGGAATGAACGGACAGTTTGTGACTAAATGTGGGAACCGTTTGGTGAATATTGTGGCGACGAAGAGTAAACGCTGTCTTTTGGCCCTTTGCCTGCACTTTACTAATGGACGACTGATTTTTTGTTATCACATCAAACAAACAATTAAAATGTTTCGGCTTTTCTCAAAACTTTTTAGATTCAGACAGTTTTCTGAACCTATGGAAGATCCAAAATAAGTCTTGCTCATATAATTTCAATAGAATGGCTCAATTTATTGCATCAATTCTATTCGTATTCTAACCTTGAATGGAATTAATTCTGTATCAAATATATATTAAGTCATTTATTATCGATAATTACTAATTAGTGATTACTTTTTCGCAAATAATTTATTTTATAAATGACTATATAATATATGTTATATAATATAATCAAATTTAGATTGCTGCTATAATAATGAGGATAATTTCTTATAAATGATAGTATTCGTATCACGATCATATTTCTTAACCCGTATTTTATATCAAGTATTTCTGTTTGCCATTGAAATTATGATCAGATTATAAAAGTGAAAGTTTTATATAATTATTGAATCGAAAGGAAAAGTTATCCTGAGTTCAAATATTATTTCAATGAATTGATATTTCAACACTTGGAATATAGTCAAGCTGAATTTATAAAAGCATCTGTGCTAATAATCAACAATTTTTAATTTCACTTCTATTAATAACTTAATAACTACTAAAATCATTAATATTTCGTTGCAATTGACTCTTGGAATACATTATTTGCATAATGTGTTCATTAATTATAATGTGATTTATTTGAGTACTGCTCAGTCGAGTGAAATACTTTACATACTTAGCCGCAGGTGAGCAAAGATCTCAGCTTAAGGGGGGAATCAAACGACACTGTGTCAAATGTCGAGAATATCAGACAGGGTTAATATTAATATAGTTACTCTCTTTGGCGACCCATGAAGTTCAGCCGTTTAGCCAAATATTTCATACAGTATTCACAGTAATTGATCTCAAACTCACATATATTGCAAAAGAATTTATGTTTTTCTCATTCTATGGATAATTCATATGAAAAAAGATTACCAAATAGTTGAGCGATAATTCTGAGCCATGTTTTATATTATATAACATTATATATCACATAATATATAAGAAAATAATATATTAAAAGCCATTTATCATTGAATACGCAATTTTCAAAATATTTTCTGACAATAAATTGATGACTTATTTGTTGGATGAGTGCAATAGAAAATTAATTTTATTTTTTTTCCATTGCTTTCATTTCGGAGTTCAATATATTTTGAGCGCTTAAGTCAATAGTGAATTGAATGAGAAAATCATTTTTGTTTAAGAGATTGATTTGAGACCACAAATACCACAACTGTTTGTGAGGTTTCAATAAAGCTCTCTATGTTTGCTATGAGACTGAATGGATGAAAAAAAGTAATGAATTCACAGCAGAGAAGAATTCGTTGAATTAATATATGATTTTTCTCATTAAAGAAAAAAAACTTAAATTTTTTTCAAAATTCATTTTGACTTAAGACTGAAAAGTCTTCTCTATGTGTGTGAGAGTGAAAGTGATTCACTGAAACAGAGAGAAGACATGAGAAGAGAAGAAGAAATTGATTGCAAATGAATTTCCATTCGAGACACAGAAGAGAGAGAAAAGTTATGGCAGAGAGAAAATAAAAAGACATTCATTTAATGTCAGAGATTAACGAAGAGTAAGAAAATATAACATAATGTATAGAATGGGAAAAAAGTATAATAAGAGTTACACAATAAGAATGAGAGATAGAGACAGAGATTCACCTTTTGGGCAAAACTCGATAATTTCTTAAGTTGGCTCTGGCTTGAGATACTGAGCCTTCAGTGCTTGTATCCATCCCTGGGCTCTCTTCTGTCCAATACTTATTAGAGTTAGACTGCGGGGAGTTTTCGCAGTAAAAGCAAAATATATTTTATTGTTATTCCTATTCTTTTCTAACACATAATCATTAATAAACTTCACAATCTATTGATTCAATTAAAGCCGAAAACATAATTAGGGCTGAATTGAAATGAAAGCCAATTAAATAATCCAATCAAATGTCGATTCATTTTTTGTTGTAAATGTATAACACAATCAATTGTATTGTATTGTATTAAATGAATTGCTCGGGTGATTAATCAATAGCTATTTTGTTTCATATGTTTCTCATGTTTGATGACTTTGTTTTTTATCACAAATTATTATTTGCTTTAAATTTTTGGTTCAATATATTTGGTTTAATATCTTTTTTCCTTATTATTCACGTCATTGACTTCTTTTCGGTTTTTCTGATTGTTTTAAATATGATTCGATGCGTGAAAAATGGGTTCACTTTTCTGTTGCGATTGTTATGCAGTAGTCTATAGTGTTGTCGTAATTATAGTAATAATCATAACTAATGGCACTCTTATTATTATTTTGGGTCTTCAGCGCAAAAATTGTGCACAAAATTTGAGGCGAAAACTGCTGTTTAGTAAACGTCTAAAAAAAGTAATTACTATTATATTTAAGTATAAATTGTTTCCTATTTTCTGCTAAAAGTAATTCTCAGTCAAAATGCTTAAGAATGAGTTAGGGGGTGCGCAAGGTCACCTTCTAAAGGGTACAGCATAAGTAAATGTGAGATAACATTTGCGGCGAAGCACCAAATATTGGGCAACAACTTCAATGGTTAAATATAAACTAGATAAATATATTAATGATTCGAGTTTGGATTAAAACTGAGAAAAATGCACCAGGAGGAAAGGTATGCTCCCAACTTACGTTTTCTATGGGTTTTTCATTTCAAAATGAAAGGGAGTAATGTAGCCAAAGCCTTGCGCATCATTAATGCCTACCTTTGCCGCACAGGTATGATTAGCCAGCACACAGCACACAAGAAGTTAATTTACTCCTTAAATACATTCTCGACTATTATTCACGAAATTCATTAACAGGTTTTATATTCAGTCAGAACTGAAATTATGTTTTAATAATCGGATTTTAATTACACTTCTCTTAAATTCTATATTAAAAGTGCTTTGAATTTATGAAAATTAATACACTTTCTGTCGGATCATATTTATCATTTTCAGTTGAATAACATTGAATATTTCGAAATATTTAAATTATCAATTATAAATGGCCATGTGCATACTGGTCCAGGTAGAATTATAAGAAAAATCGGTCCGAATTGTGATAAAACAGACTTCTCGGACGAATTCGTAAAATATTCGGGATATTTATGACACCAGAAGTATATCAATAAAGTCATAGATTAAAAGGGTTTGGCATTCATTGCAGACAATAAATAATTTTGTTGAATGCCTTCTATGATATTCATATCACATCCAAATATTTAGAGTCTATTCCACTGATATTGTGTTACAAAATAAAAACATTTATTTTCATTTCAAAGCGTTGTTTGAATATTAAAGTCATAGAAAATCAGAGGAAGAGAGGAGAGAGAGAGAGAGAGAGAGAGAGAGAGAGAGAGAGAGAGAGAGAGAGAGAGAGAGAGAGAGAATATGTGATAAGAATTTAAAATTTAATGAATATAAAGTACAGCACAAGAATTGAAATTAAATACACTCGGGGTCTGTGGAATGCACTGGTAGTATAAATATAAAAATGTTAAGCAATTTAAAGAAATCATACGATAATAATAAGATTGAATTTTAAGGATTTCGAGTTCAACTCATTCTTATATATAACTTATGTAATGCACTGAATATTAAACATTTGCCAAACAGTGTATGTAAAGCACATGTATATGAATCTCAAACATATTTTTTATGCAAATATTTTTTTAGTTAAGAATAAAAATAAATATTATTTATTCTAATGCTATGAAAACATGTATTTTATATTTGAGGATATGATTAAACAAAAATTCATATAGAGTTATATAATACGGGTCTTTTAGGCTCAAGCAGATAACTAATCTCTTTCCTCAGATTTTGATTTATATGAAGAATAATTTTAAGCAAAAATATATATACTTTTAATTTCAATTTGGATTTTCTATTCACAAAAGAAAATGTGATTTCCCTTCAATTCATAGCCAAAGACCAAAAGTGAAAGTTCTTTAAACTTCTATTTCTTATGAATTCTTTCTTCTTCTGTGATATCTCTTATCTATGATTGTCTGGACATTAAAATATTCATGAATTTTATATTACGTTTGGAATTATAATAAATGAAATATTTTTCAAGTCATGTATAGTAAAAGTCTTGCGAGTAATTCGAGATTTGCATTAAAGCCTATCAAACAAAGCAACAAATCTTTTGAATAAATTTTTTTATTCATTCTTTACATTTATTCGTATATTATATTAAAATATCTGATATTATATAAAAATCTAATATATATTTTGCTTTTATCTGAGTGTATGTGTCTATGTCTACCACTCGCTGACTCTTTTCCTCAAATTTTTCTCTATCTTTTTGACTTTACTTTCTATACATTTGAGGTGAATATACTTTTAAAATATTCAAATAAAAAGTTTACATTTTTTACACTTTTCTCTCCCATTGATAGGACGATGTAGTGAATGGATAAATATGTTAAACATTATTGTTCGTAGATATAGGAGAGAGAAATCAATTTATTTGGTTTGCCTTTCTCTCTGTTAGATATAATATTAATAATTGTATGAACACTATGTAAGACATTCTCATTTATAACAATATAAACATTCATTTTCTCTCCTTTCTTGACATTTACCGGTCTCTCTCTCTCTCTCTCTCTCTCTCTCTCTCTCTCTCTCTCTCTCTCTCCACTTTCACTGATTATTAGAGAAAAATAACTAAAAAGTCATTAATTTTCATATTCTTATAGATTTTAATCAACGGTTTATTGATTATCGAAAACTGTATTATTTATTCTTATATTAATTTTCATAGTTTTATATGTCTTTTGGCTATAAAATTGAAACCTTTTTAAATATCAAATATTTGAGTGGTTGTGAAAACTGGATGCAAACAAAGTTATTTTGATTTTATTTTTATAATTTTGCAAAAATGAACTATAAATTAGTTTTTATTTCTAGTTTTTTATTAAGATTTTTCTTCATTTGGTTTATTTATATTTTTAGTTTATGTATCCGTTTGTGTAATACTTTTACATTTCAATAAACTAGGTTTAGGTCGACTCAAAAGCCATCAATTTTTTTCTGAATCTTAGATTAATAGTAGGTTTAGTCAAAACGGATGTAATTTCTAGAACTTTCAACTTATTTCATATGATTTCGCTTTTAATGTCTTAAATGAATGCATTTTATATACAGTTTTGATTCTGATTCGCAATTTTAGATTCTTATCAGAGATGCTGAAAGTGGGCCAACAAAGTGTGGTTAATAAGTGTAATGTAACCTGATCTATTTTAACAATTTCAATTTATTAGAATTTTATTTGAAGATATTTTCCTCTTTAATGGGAATTATTGGCCCAAAAATCTTGTTTATAATTATTGATTGTCCTCATCCCTGGTTTAATTCGTGATGGATATGGATTTCTGATACATACTTGCTATGTCTTATTGAGTGAACATTTATTATTTTAATTCTGAAACATCTATTCTGAAAAATAACCAAATGTTTCCGCATTATTATTATTATTAAAATATTTTGTATAAAAAATGTTCAAAAACTTGCAGGAAATCGATAGACATTTCAATTGAATATAAAGTTTGAAAATAATGATAAAATAAATTAAAAACTTTATATAAAATCCTATTCCTATTCAGTGTTCATTCAATTTCATCGAAATTTCAATTATAAAAGAATTTTTGAATTATAACAAATTGGGTCAAATCATAAACTCTATTTGACAGTCAATTTCCAAGTGACATAGCCCGGGTGAGAATACTAACACAAAAATTTTCAATTAATTCATTAAACAATTTATCAAAAGCCCACACAAAACACATTAATCGGAATTTTAGTGAAAAAAAGTAAAAATTTAAAGAAAAAAATCAATAATAGTCTGCAATAAATAATTCAGATTTAAGTTGGGTTTTGATCTCTATATCAGACACTCGAAGATATATCACGTTTTTCCATAAAATCTCTAATGGTATGGCATAAATCCTCGCTCACTCCCTTGAGATTAATGCCCCACCAGCTTTTACGATATGTGTTTGCTGTGGATCAAAAAGTAAAATCCGAATACTTTTTTTCATATCATATCATATTTTTTATGTTCACCTCTTCTTAAATAAAATATAACTAATGATCCAAAAACTCTATACAACAGAAAATACAATATATTTTTGATCCGAAAAAACACAAACTTTTATATAGTTTTGAAGTGCAATATAAAAGTTGGGATAAAATCAATTTTTTATATACTTTTTTCATTCAATTCTATATCTTATTTCTTATACACATTTGACAATTCATATGCAAATATCAATTATTCATTTTATTTCTGTTTTGAATGAATATATTTTTCAGTCATTTTTTAAATTTTTTTTTCTTCTTCATGATTGAGATGAGTCCTGACATTTGGTTCGTTCAGTTTGTATGAAAAATTGAAAGTTTTTGTTGAATATATTTTTTCTGCTCTTTTCAGAAGAAAAAATTGTAATATATATCAGAAGATTAGGAAGAAATTCAGTGAAAATATTCTTTGAATTTCATTTATTCGGTTATTAAACCCTTTCTCTTATCTTTTGATATTCAGAAATAATTTTGTTTATAATAAATGAGTTTTAGAGTTATTCATGAATTTTCACATTTATATTCTCATTAAGTATTTAAACAATTTTTCACTTTTTATTTCATTTTTTTCTTAATTATTATTATTTATAATTTTCGCTTTCCTTCGTATAATTCGTAAAATTTTTTAAATTATTGAATCCTTCAAACAATTTATACCCAGGGGTGAGCATAACGAGCATATTAGCCAGTTAAACAGAATGATACAAACTAGCATAAAAATAGGAATAAAAAAATTCAGCAAAGATTGAGCGTTTAATTTGAATTTTTCAATTATAAGTTACATTGGTGATTTCCCTCTGGCCATCTCTGTTATAAATCAAATTGAAATTAATTTGAATGTCATTTCTCTTTTTCTTTTAAGCTTTCTCTGTCTGAGGACAAGTTTGTGGTCTTTTTTAATTTTGAAAAATCTTTTCCTATTTATTGGAAAATATATTTTATTTGACAGAAATTTATTCAACGAAAACAACTTTCGAAAACTTTATTTTTCCTGAAAAGGTTAAAAAAATTTGCGCAATTCCTCATCATTTTTATCAATACTTTCCAATAGAAAATCAAAGAGAAATAATTCAAATTCAAGTCTCTCTCTCTCTCTCTCTCTCTCTCTCTCTCTCTCTCTCTCTCTCTCTCTCTCTCTGCCTCTCTCTCTCTCTCTCGGCCTCTCTCTCTCTCGCTCTCTCTCTCTCTCGCTTTCAAAACAGTCTATGAATTAATCATTTATTGAATTATTTTGTCAAAAGATTTTAAGAGAAATTTCTTCAGAAATGAAAATATTATGCAAAACCTTAATGAAGGAAACTCTCCATCAGTTTAAGCTTTTTTATTCTTCTGGTTAAACATGAATTCTCAAGATTAAGGGATATCTTTAGAAAATGTTTTCTCAATAGACCTGAATATTGAATAGCAATGAAAAGTTGGAAATGTCTGAACAAATTTGAATTTTAAATAAAGATTTCATACAATCGATCTGATAGTGATTTTCTATCTCTTTTTCACAGCTTTTAAAAAGAAATTCAAGCTTTGAATGTCTGATATATTATATTCTTTGCCTTTTCTTTACGAAAGAATAAATTCTTTTTTTGAACTTTTTTTACAAAATCTTTAAAAGGAATGGAAAATACGTTTAAATGAATTCCTGATAAAAGAAAAGACTAACAAATGATTGAACACTAAGAATAGTGTATCGGATAAGAGATAAAGTATTTTCTGAAGCAAATGCAGTTCAGAGCTAACGATACGAAATATAAGATTATAAGAGAGAGACAAATATAGCGAAGAATATCATTTGGATTCAGAAAAGTCTGATTTTATTTTGAAAAATATATATAATTTTGTCATTATATGCACAGAAATAGAAATGTGTTTATAAATCATCTGAATTGAAATGCAGTCACCAGAGATGGACAAAACAGTAAGATTATTGCAAGTTCGCACCATCGTCAAATAATCATTTTATATATAGAATTTCTAAGTATATAGAATTAATCTTGGTAAGATGTAATAATCTGTCGAGTTTTTGCTGAATTCTGTAGTAATTCCTAGTCTTTTGAATAAGAGATTAGTATTGAATGTTCACTTCGTTGCACATCCTTTGCTCTTATACTGTATAATATTCAAACGATAACTCTGACTTTGGAGTCATTCTGATATTTGCATTACTAAACGTTATGTTTGTGCGACATCAGAAAGCAGACGACCGACAGTACATTACTGTAATGTACTTCTAATATGTACTTCGAATTGCATTGAGTTTTATGAAACAAATAGATTTGGTATTAAATGTAAGAAAAATGTGAACAGAATTTGTAAATCAGATAAACATATTTTCGACTATTCTGTAAATCTTTTTAATTGTTTGCCTCAAATCATACGAAATGAATGTAATTTTAAATCTTTTGTTAATTTACTGAATAATCATTTTAATTGATGTATATTTCAGACATGTTTTTGAAATCAATAAACTTATTATTATTATTAATAAGACGTATAAAATCAAAGGAAATTCATTCAAAACGGCAAAAAGTAGTAAAGAAAGAGTTTCTGTTTTCGTTTGCGCTAATATGACCGGTACTGAAAAACTGAAACCCATTGTCATCGGTCGCTCTAAAGAGCCACGTTGTTTTAGAGGGAAAAAAACGGTACCAATTGTTTACAAATACAATGAGAAGTCTTGGATGACAAGTATAATATTCATTGAATTTCTCAAAAAACTGAACTATCAAATGGAAAAAAATAATAGAAAAATTGTTTTAATTATCGATAATTGCTCGGCTCATCCTTTCATTCCCTTAACAAATATCCGAATCGTATTTTTGCCTCCAAATACGACATCTGTATTACAGCCCATGGATATGGGGGTAATCCATTCGATTAAAAGTAAATTTCGTGTCAAAACCGCTCGAAAATTATTGGCTTTATTGGAGATAAAGGATAGACCAGAACCTAAAGATATTGATCTGTACGAAGCCTTATTAATGCTAAAACAGTCTTGGGATGAAATAACTGCCCAGACTATTGAAAATTGCTTTATCAAAAGTGGATTCAAATTTGGCTCAAATGCAACACAAATAACAGAAGAAATGACTGAATTTGAAAATTGGAATCAACTAACTGATAGACTCTCTATCGAAGGCATGAGTTTTGATGAGTTTGTTACCGCCGATGAAAATGTGATCACTTCTGATATGAATTATGAAGAATCAATTGAAACAGAATCTGATTTACTGAGTGATAGCAATGAAGAGATAGAGTCGAGTCATACAGAAGAAGAAATTCCGGTTAAACTGATTGAAGCCATTAATGCGATATCGACTTTACGTAAATTTATATATCAAACCGATAGTGATATCGAGCCGACCCTTCAAATGGTCAACAAAATAGAATCATTCGTTTATTCTCAGCCAAAGTCTCAATCAATACAGAAGCAAATAACTGATTATTTTGTTTAAGAATTAATAAAACTATTTGTGACTAGTATATGGATGGGGATTACAAAATGACCAGGAAGAAATAGGACCTGAATATAATAAATCACAATATTCCGGACCAAATCAAGTTTATTTTGATTCGTCCGATAAAATCAAATCAATTCATTGCTTTAATAACAGTTCATTTGCACTAACAATGGAGGGAAAGGTTTATAGTTGGGGTCAAAATTGGAAACATATTCTGGGACATGATATGAGTGAATCTGACACTTTATATGCACCAAAATTAATAGATATAAAGAATATTAAGAATATTTGCTGTAATCATTGGAACAGTTATTTTCTAACAATCGATGGTTCCATATATTTTTGTGGAACAGATTGTGAACAAAATTTTCAAATTTTATCGAAAGATATAAAAGTCAAACAAATATTTCAATTCAATAATGGATATGAATATAGAAAAGCAATTATAATATCAAATAATATTGTGTTTGAATTGAAGGAAAAAGAATTAAAGAAAACAGATTTTAAAGATAAAAAAGAATATTATTTAACAATTCATCAAAATATCTACAATAGAATGAAAGGTATATTAAATGAATGCAAACCTGAATTAAAATTAGTTTATTTTAAATATTCTTATAATGACTTTAAATCTATTACAGAATCACTGGAAGAGAGCATAAAATCTGATTTTTGTAATCAATTTCCTTCTAATGGATTATATTTGATGACATATATCCAGATGGATTTTATATTTGGAGGAAGCTTTATATTTATCACAAATGATGATCAAGCCTTCGGAATTGGATACAATAATTATGGATGTCTTGGATTGGGACACAACAGTGCTGTGAATGAACCACAACTTATACACCAATTGTGTAATAAAAACATTAAAGATTTTAATAATGGATTGTATTTTGTGTTAGCACTAACTTGTGATATGAAAGTGTATGCATGGGGAAGGAATGATTGGGGACAGTTAGGGAGGGGTTATGTGAGTGAAGACAATGAATACTTGAAACCAGAATTAATAGAATATTTCAATAATAAGAATATAATTAGTATTAGTTGTGGTTATAGTCATTGCTTGGCACTGACCGCAGAAGGACTCGTATATGGATGGGGTCGTAATCAATACAAACAGATTAATAGAAAAAACACAAAAAACTTTTATTCGGAACCAATTGAAGTTGAATTCAAAAATTCGGTTAAAATAAAATCTATTTTATGTCATGAAAACACTTCATTCGTATTGACAACTGAAGGAAATGTCTATATTTGGGGAAGTGATTGTCTGAATTATATTTGCGATACATTATTATTAGACTTGATTAATATCAAAGAACTTGCTTATAATGAAGATGACATTTATTATCTTAATAATGAGGGATATATTTATAAACTCCAAAATTGCACAAAAATCACAGAAATTCCAAAATTAATGTCAACTGAACTACAATTCTCTGATTTAAACCAAAGTAATGGTTATATGAGTTCAGATCTGACAATAAGTACTGCCGTTTCGAACGAAGGATTCGTTTATGATTTGATTGGAAGTAAAGCCAAGAAAACTGATTACAAGAATATTAATGATTATTATTTATGTGAACACAAACTCACTAT
>JAQIWA010001163.1:0-20617 GCA_034693305.1 Eueremaeus valkanovi
CCCCTCGACTTTCAAAACTCAGGGGGGGTATTTTGCCAAAAATACCCCCCTGACTCGGCCGACCTTGCACATCCCTAGTATAGTCAAAATGCACCCTAGCATCAAAACTGACCAACTATCCGTCACAATCTTGAGATTACCATAGTTTTGCTCTCCCAGATACATTCCCAATATTTTAGACACATTGTTTTAAAATTGTCCAGGCTCAAACACCAAGGAAACACCAATGGATTCCTATTTGATACAGTATTTGAGGCATTCCTCTAATCATCTCATTTATGAATCCAATTATTTTGAGCCCATTTTTGTTCTACACATTGTTTTGATTGCAGTTTCGAGTGAGTTATGAAAATAAGCTTTTAATGTGATTGCACTCATTGTATCCTTTGCCACATTAACCACATCTTCTATTCTATTATTCTTATTGACTGATCATTTTTGTGATACTTTAATTGATACTATCCGGGTCAAATCTGCACTGTACAGTATATTTTATTTTTATTGTTTTATAGCTGTTCGGGTGATTTTATTATTCACTTTCAAATCAAATAAGGTTTTTAAAAATCTCGTTACGTTTTCAGAGAAATTTCTGTCAGTTCTTATCGATAGCTGGTTAGCGATATCAGTGTTTATGTGACTATAGTTACTCTGTTTGCATAATATCTTGACATAACTATAAAGACAACTATATGTGTGATATGTATTAACACAACACTTAATAGTCTTTCAGATAAGTTCATGCCTTTGGATGCCATTCACAAGATATGGATATTAACGATAAGTTGCCATAAGTTTTCATATAACCCAAACCCAGACAGTTGTTCGAAGAAATCATAATAAAGTAAAAATCAAATAAAATTTTGTTTATTTATTTCCAAAAACTTTAAACAAACCATAAATTAACAACAATTTCATTATAAGCGTAAACTTATACGGAATCTGATTTTGAAAGTGAAAGAAAAATATTCTTAAATCATATTTGTCTGTGAGATATGAATGCCTTTGTATGTAAATAATCGGCAAAACATTTAAAGAAAGTTTTTTTAAGCAAAATATTATCATATTTTGAGAGAAAGGAAGTGCTGTTTATAGAACTCAGTTATTATCAACTCTTTTCGGATATTCTTTAATGAGATTTAAAGATCCGAAGAAAATATGGAAAAATTATTGTAAACTCATTTAAATTGGATCTGAAGAAAAAGATGGTTCAAATCAAAGTTCAGTGTAGTTTATGATCATCTGATGTAAGTTATAATTCTCTGAACAGAATTCTGTTTAATACGTGTTTATGAATATATATTTTCATTTATTTAACGGACTTTAAGTCAATTATAATTTTGACTTTCATATGAAATTCAGGAAAGAATAACAAAATATTTGATCGACTCATTGAAAAAGTGAAATGTTTTGCATTATTTTTCTACTCTTATAATATATGTATAACTTGTGATACAAAACAAAACTTTTTTTTGTGATTAATTCAGAAAAGAAAAAAGTTTTTGCGTAATTACGTTAATTATATTCGTGTGAATAATATAAAAATTTTTCGAAACAGAAATATGAAAATCGATTGAATACATAATGATATATTCGGAACCCAACTGAATAAACAAGGCTATTCTGTCTGCACAATAAGTCATCAATTCGGCTGCAAATATATTCATGGACTCAAACAGTGAATGTCAATGAATCAGACAATAAGCAAAAAATGTCTATAAATATCAAAATAAATAGCAGTGACAACACAGACGAGCGTCAGAGCCCAAGCACCAGCATCTATTGGAAATGGGTAATCGCCTTCTCCTGTGCCTGGATCAATGCATTCATATTCTCTGTCTTCCGGTCGGCCGGAGTTCTCTTCGGTAAAGCATTTATTCATTTGAGTTATAAATCAGAGAAATAAGTCATTAATTATTTTGAGTCAAAAGAGACAAATATTTTGCGTTTATATTGTTATTCAACAGAATATAATGCAATGGATTAACAAAATCATAATTAATCTTAATTTACACGTTTAGGTGCTTTTGTTGATGAATTTGACTGTACGTACAGAGAAGCATCCTGGCCAATCTCTCTGGCCGGCAGTATAGCATCGATCAACGGAATCGTAGCCGGATTTCTGAGTCATTACTTCGATATACGGACTCTGGTCTCCGTAGGTGTAGTCATCTGTTCCATTGCCACATCCATTTGCTATTTGGCCACAAGTATTGTTCACATAATTATATGCTTAGGATTTATTCTGGGTAGGTATTGAATAATGCAATGAAACTATAGTAAGATTAAGCAGTAATTGAAATATTTCAGCCGAAATACTCTTCTGAATCATTTAATAAAAATTCTGACTAATCTGAAGTGTTTAACCAGAATATGATAAAAATCAGCTACGCATAAATCCTCTCACATTTTAATTTATTTTCTCACAATTTTAATGAAAATGCTTTGCATTATAGGAAAGCGAATGAAACATATTTCTACTGAAATGTTTTGAAACTCTTTTTCGAAATGATTTATATAAATATTTTTGATATTTAATTAAAAATTTTTCGATTTAATAATATTAATAAAATCTGAATACAATTGTTTTGAGTCACGCATACAAACCATACAAATAGTAATACTTCACTGGATTTTATCTAATAATTTATGAAAACATCTCTCGAGAGTTGTTTTGACCAAAATATTGTTTTCTTCTTTTGCACTGTTTATTCTGAGCTCATTATAATGATTGAAAGGCTTTTCATTTTTCGGTTCAAATCAGATGAGTTCAGCAAATAATGTCTCAAAAATTTTTCTCTCTCTTATCGAATGGATTTTCGGTTTTTTCTATTGATTTTTCAGTTAATTCTTTAAAAATATCACCAAAAGAAAAATAATTTTCCAATTTATTACAATTGAAAACTTATATAACATTATTTCAAAACTATTTTTTGTATCAAAACTTTTTATGGCTTTAATCAGAGAAAGAGGTTTCCCATAAAATAATGTCTGTTATATGACTTGTATTAATATATTGATTGCACACTTAAACCCAAAATCCTATAAATATTTTCTCTCTTTTTTTTCTGTACACAATTTCTCATACCTGTGTCAAATGGAAAGGTGTCGGAATCGGTTTAGTGACTAATTTATTGCCTGCGATTATAAGCCATTACTTTGACAAACAGAGAGCCATAGCCTGTGGGATATCATACGCCGGTGCCACTACTGGTGCCTTCATATTCCCCCTATTCATTGAATGGCAACTTCAAGAGTTCGGACTTCACGGAACCCTTCTTCTGATGGGAGGTATAGACAACACTTACATGTCTCTAAAACTTCATAAATTAGCTTGTTATAAATAAAGTCAGGATTATTTTTCTAGAGCTATTAATATGAATTTTAAATAAATTTTAAAATCCCTATATCTATAGCTATGATTCTTCACGGACTCATCGGTGCACTACTACTCAGACCCGTTGACAGCAATAATCGAAAGACAATAATAAGAAATAATAGAAAATATGTTTCAACCGAAAAAAGTTTGGTTAATAGCGAGCCTCTGATCGAGGAGTGCGAAACTGTTGTGTTTCTTCACCAAAGCGTCGAATCCAACCACCAATACGTCAATATTGAGAAACTGAGGGAAAGACCCAAATCTATTGCCGATTTCGACAATCCAGTGGTCAAAATGCGCGACACAAGTCATCAGATTCACCGAAATCGGGCCAAACGTATGTCATTACCTGTGTTTCACGAAAGAAAAATCATCAGAGAATTGAACCAAAGTCTGGCCAATCAGTCGGTGCGATCGACAGATACCAGTCCTACGATCATAAAATACAGTTTCTTTGATAGTATGCGCAGACATATTAGTGAAGACACAAAACTTTTATTAAACACAAACTTTCAACTGTGTTCTGTGACCTACCTGTGCTTTATTGTAGATTTTGTTGCCTTTCTAATTGTTTTACCAAATTTTGCTATCGATAGAGGACTGACAGGTATTTTATTTATCAAATACTTCTAATGAGAAATAAATATTAATAAACTAATTCATATGAATAAACACTAAATGTCCTCATTGTATACGACACACATAGCACACGAAGGAACGTTACTATTATCCCTGTACTCTATTACTGATCTGTTCGGCCGACTAATACCCGGTTGGATCTCATATCTGGAGTATTTCAGTAACAAAAACATTTACATCACATCCATAGCTGTTATGGGAATGTGTTTACTACTGATGCCGTTCGCCAACAGTTTTGCCGCATTCGCTGTATTGACACTGATTTGTGGTTTTGTCACCGGATGTCAAATGGTATTACCGGCGGTCGTACTCTCAGAATACTTGGGCGCCGATAAAACTGCCGTTGCTTTCGGTTTATCCAATTTTATCTGCGGTTCCCTTTCGATGATTATCAGACCTCTGCTCATCGGTTAATATACTTATTATTATTTTTATTTGCATTCAATTATATCAATAAATAAAGTAATTAAATGTATTACAGGTGTGAAAGACGGAACCGGAGAGTATGATATTCTGTTCTATATTCTGGGTTGTCTGGCCATCACTAGTGCTTTACTTTGGATTCTAAACTTCTTAATTAGTAATTATTACTTAAATAAAGCCAATGATAAACAATGAGATATTTCGTGTCAATTAATTTTTGTAAATAATTTTTGTATAATTCTATTGATTAAAGACTCAAAATATTTGAAGAATAATAACTGTAAGTTTGAAAATAGCAAAATACCACCTTACTCACCCTACCACCAACTTGTCAGTTTTGAAAACTGGCAAAAAAAACTTCCCTTTACTGAAAACTCCCATTTTCTTCAATATGTCAAACAATCATCGAATAAATTCAAACTAAAGGAAAAATGTATTTTCAATGACTGATAGGTTTCAATAAAACTTGTTTTGCTTTCGACAAAAAGCCATACAACAGATGAGTCTATTTATAAGTCTAAGGATTATCTCCAATGGATTTCAAGAGTCAACAGAAATGGACTAAACTTTAAATCTTTTGTATTTTTCCGGAATCTATGAATCTGTGAATAATAGTAATCTTCTATACATTTCTGGCAATACCTTAATCTCAAAGTGAAAAATATACAATCAGTTCATGTTTTATGTGAAGTCAACTCTAATTTATTATCAATTCTTATAAATTAAAAGAAATTTTTATAAAAGTTGAGCTAAAATAATAGGACACATAATGTTGTGCACAAAAATGATTCGGATGCATTAATTAATTATGAGCTCATTTCACACATTCATCAAAAGCTAACATTCGATTGAATTTATGAAAAAATTTTGTTTAAATAATTTTTTAAATTCATTTTTTAATTAAATCAATTTTATCCATAAAATGCATATATTTTTATATATTTGTTGTTTTATTCAAATATTTATTCTAAACATTTACGGCCAGAATATCAGCGAATATGATACGAGTGCTGAGACTTGGAATATAAGTTTGTCCGCCAATAGTACTAATAATTATGTAGAAGATGTGGTCATCGATAAGGACTCAGAACCATTAGAGCCATTGGGTGACATGGATACTTCAGAGGCAATACAAGAGCAAACGAATGTCAAGGACAAAGACCTGGACAAAAGTGTCAGCGTTTTTCTGGACTCCGGAATACACTTTCTGACGGAAACGAGAAGAGTATTCAAAGAAGAACTCAATGAATCCAAGAGTGGAGTTGAGGCCAAAGACGTTTGGATCGCATACAGCAAATCCTGGCGTCGAATGTTTGACGCATTTGTCAATGATATGATGCCTAAAGTTCTTCAGTCGGCCGGGGATGTAGACATATCGCTCGATTGTGTCAGTGCTCTCATTGATGTGGTCAACGGTCTTAAGAAACAGAAGGATTGGGCCGTAAAATGTGAGTTGATTTCTGTAAACGTTATATTAAATAATGAGAGACCGAGACTAATGATGGGCTCATTTGCTTGTATTGCAAAGTATTTGATTCAACCGGTCGTCCGTACATTGCGGGCACTCTTGACGCCACAATCACTAGTTTGGGTGCTTATGACCAGTGCATGTCCATAGAAACGGATGAAGAGGCGACTCTGCCATTCATAGGTCAGTACTGTGTAGTCAAATATAGACTCGCATTACCGCCCAAACCAAATGGACTGACACTTCGCAGTCAAGTATTCAACTTTACCGGCACACCAGTCGAAGGAACGGTATGTCAAACAACTATTAATCTTTCAAAACTAATTGCATTTTATTTAATTAAGTTTTTGGAAGGATTTTCTCGGATCGCACACGCATTCTATGACCGATACGGGCGAACAGGCATTTGTATCCCTTCCGTCTGCGATAAACGAGACTTTCATTCATTCCTCAAAAATTGTGAGTTCACTCTCATAATGACATTGGACTCGCAATTGCAACAAAAGTTTCATTGATTTAATCTGATTTGCAGTCGTATCCGAAACCCATATGAATCTAACCATTAATGACTGTCACACAAAAGTGTTGCCGAAATTGAGTTCATTGCAAATCTCAATCATATCGTTCTTTGCGATCATCTTATTTCTGATGATATTCGCCACAAGTCTGGAAATGGTTATAATCTATACGAAGGACACGGATCACAACCCATTCATACGCGTCGAAAGTCGATTCAGTAAAATATTTATTATTTCTTTAAAATTAAACATTTTTTACATTAATTAATAAATTCTAATAAAAGGAAAGATATTTTTGGCCACAATTTTGTCGTTCTCTGTCTACACCAATGGCAGAGATTTATTCAATACCAGTGCCACTCCAAGTGCTATCGAATGCATAAACGGCATAAGAGTGTTGTCAATGATCTGGATCCTTTGGACGCACACCTACTTAATACCAATCAAAGAAACCTTTACTTTCGTTCGCGAATTCATGTTCACTGTCGAGGAATTGGGCTTTCAATTGATTCTTAACGGTTGGGTTCTGGTCGACACGTTCTTCTTAGTGGGGGCTATGCTCACCACTTACAGCCATTTCCATCAAATGGCCAGAAAAGAGGGTCAAATCAATGTTTTGCAGCAAATACTTAAACGATTCCTTCGCTTCTGGCCGTCGGTCACTCTGACGGTTCTGTTGGTCTTTTTGATCCCGAACCTGGCCAGTGGTCCGCTTTGGAAAGAATATTTTGATGTGCAGATGAGCAAGTGTTACAAGAACTGGTGGACAACATTGACCTTTATTAACAACTGGTTCGACGAAAGTCAGATGTGTTTATTGCATACGTGGTATCTCTCGGCAGACATTCAGCTCTTTATTATTGCTTTCGTTTTCATTATTCCTCTCTATAAGTAAGCGATTTTTGACTTTATATCAGACTTAATGTCAATATAATTGACTTGATTTCGGTTTTCATTAGGAATCCAAGCTTTGGAATCAAACTGATTACGATCTCAGGGATGGCCAGTATTTTGGCCATAACTATTCGCACATATCTTTTGAGACAGAATCCAACCGTTCTCTACAACACTCCCAACGAAAGGTAAAATATGCTCGGATATGGATTACGGTATAATGTAATTGTCTGTTTCGGTTAGGGATGTGTATGACCAAGCTTCGACTATTTATGTGCACACTTACATTCATTTGGGTCCCTATTGTGTTGGCTTACTTCTCGGTTATGCAGTTTTTAAGTATAGAACACTTGACATAAATCCGGTAATAGAGCTATAGATTAGACATTGCATTGACTGTTGTATTCATTCATATCATTCAATTCGTGCCAACAGTTCCTAAATCTGTTCATATGGTTTGCGGCTCTATTCGGGTGTTTAACCATAATGTTGTCGACCTATTCGCTAAACAGAGGAGTAATTTGGTCACCCCTTTCAGCTGCACTTTATGCTGGTCTCCACCGAACCGCTTGGTCTCTATGTATTGCTTGGATTATATTTGGCTGCACTTCAGGAAATGGAGGTTTATATCAAATTTATATTTACCGTATTAAAAATAAATAAAAACTAACTCAACATATATTTAATACAAACAAAAGGACCGATCAATACATTCTTGTCGTGGAAATTGTTTGCACCGTTGGGCAAATTAAGTTTTATGATATATTTAATGCATTTCCTAATAATTTGGGTCCGGTATGCCTACATACGGACGCCGTTACCATTTAGTCACTACACAATGGTATGCAAACAGAAAATTATTTCAATTCATAATTGTTTTTATAATTGTATTAAACTTCTCAACAGTTCTGCGAATTCATAGTCAACTTCTTCATCAGTACCTGTGTCTCAATCGGAACCCATTTGGCAATAGAGGCTCCGATGATGTCCTTATATCGCATATATTTGTCCAATGTATTCAAATTCGCAAACTTTCGGATTATACGCAACTCAGACAAGAGTACAAACACTGATATTAGAGGCGCCGACCGAACGATTGTCACCACATCTAAGCTCTGAATCTCATATTCAATCGAAAAATGTTTTTAAATATAAAATACAGAAAATATTATCAAATCTTATAATTTTTTATTTCTTATAAATTTCATACAAAACGACATATTTATTGAGTTTTTATTAAAAAGAATATAATTTTCAAAATAAAGCAAAATATTTGAAAAATAAATCGAAAGAAAAAAAAAGTAATTTTATCTTCATTTGAATGAATTGGAAAAAAATAATACAAAACTTATATGTAATGAAAGAAATGTTAATAATATATAAATATTTGGAAAGCATTTGGTTTTTTGCTGTTTGACTCGATTACCAGTTTTCGTCCCAATCGTCGCCACCTTTCGGCTCATTCTTATCGATAACAGTAGTGTCCGTTTGGTCTGTTCCCCAATCGAAAGCGCCGGCGTTTTGGTCACCGTTTTCTTGGTCTTCATTATTGACTGTGTCGTGTGTTCCCCAATCCTCGCCTCCGGCGTTGTCATCAGTTCCCCATTCATTGGTTTTAGTCGTGTCTTCTGTTGCCCATTCATTTGCTCCGGTATTGCCATTCGTTCCCCACTCAGTCGTCTCAGTATTTTGTTCTGTTCCCCATTCGTTGGCTCCGGTATTGCCATCGGTTCCCCAATCATTACCGCCGGTATTGTTATTATCCGTTTCCCATTCATTGGTTTCATTCTTACCTTCTGTTCCCCATTCAGACCCTTTATTCTCATGGCTTGATTCCCGTGTGGTTCCGGTGGCCTGACCCGACTCATCGCAATGGTCTGCGTTTAGCGTCAAGTCCTGGCCCCAACTCTCTTCTTGTGGGTTGTCTTTGGCCTTGTCTTCGGTGCCTTCTGTCCCCCAATTGTCTCCATTCTCTTCGTTGCCATAATCTACATCCTTGTGTTCATCCGTTTGAGCCGTATCTGTCCCCCAATTATTCTCTTCTGTCCCCCAATTATTCTCTTCTGTTCCCAAATTATTCCCTTCTGTTCCCCAATTCGATTCATCATTATTTTCATTCGACTGTTCATTCTGTTGCTCAGATTGGATACCATTCCCATCGCCAGTATCCCACTCTTCCTTCGTATCGACTGTATCTTCAGACCCGACTGGCACTGAACCCCATTCCTCATTGTTCTCTTGGATCACTTCCTTTTTGGTGACCACTTCCGAGCAGTCATAGAAAGTGTCGGACTTTTCACTCAAGTCTTCATTTTCTGACACTTTCTTCGATTCCTTTTTCGGCGATTTTATGAACTTTTTGCCCAAAAGGAGCTCTCGTTGTCTTCTGATGTCTTCCAACAGCTTCTGCTGTTCGTCTTCGAGTTGTTTCATACGCATCAGATCCATATCCGTCGGCAAATCGACAAAAGTAGTGGCCGTTGAGGTGTCGACGCGTTTGGGTCGAGTCTCGCGGAAAGACATTTCAGTGGCTGTACTGCAGGTCTGGACCGGCTTTTTGATGAACGATGTGTTCGTCGCTATACTGCATGTCTTCGTTTGACTGAATGAAGTATCGGTGCCTTTAGTACTGGTCCTTAAATTACCGAATGAAGTATTGGTGCCTTTGCTGATGGTCTGCAGACTCTTGGCCTCCAAATGGCATTCAATTGATTTCTTTTTCTCGCAAATCAACTCTTCATTTTTTATTGCCTTATTTTCCGTCTTTTCCCTCAAAATCGCGATCTCTTCCATCAGTTCCCGAATCTTCTTCGACTTCGGGTCTTCATTGATGTGCACGTAATTGACAATACGTCTGGCAGTGGCCGCGTAGCGCAATGTACTCAACGTCTCCTCCAAATGGCATTTGGCCGGACTTATGGTCGCAATCATCGAAGTCCGAGAATTCCCGCCCAAACTCTCCTTCAGAAGCCAAGTGAGCGCCGAATCCCTGTACGGAATGTGTGCGAACTTATTCGGATGGGAACCCAATTCAGCCAATTTTGAGATAACTTTTCCCAAATTAAGTAATGATTTATTTATAAGCGATCCCTCTTTGAGTCGTTCCCCACTCGTGCCCGAACAGCCAACCCGTTCACTACCGGCCAAATCGATAAGATTAATGCGCGACTCACACGAACAGCTCATATCTAAACCGAATTCCTCTGATTTCCTCATTTGGGACAAAACCATAGTAAAGATCGAATGGGAACGACTGCTGTCAGAGTTGGCAGCCGTCGAAGCCGTGGCACGTCTTTTGTTGCCAATCCTCAACTGATCCATAACATTGTTATAGGTCTCGACCTCGTGTTGGGACAGGTTGTCCACATACGGACCCGTTTGCGGATGTTCTCGAATACGTAATATCTTCTTATTATTATTCTTGTCGTCACTCAAGAGGTCGTAAATCTTTTCGTTGTATACCTCATAATAACTGAGACTAACAGTGAATACTGTGTCAGAAATTACATCGAATTTGCGGAACAACTCGCGTATAAAGCGCGGAATTATTCCCGGATTGAGGTCTGTGCCCATCATTGTGAAGCTCTTACCGCTGCCGGTCTGGCCGTATGCGAACAGACATACGTTGTAGCCTTCGAGCGCCCGTTCCAGCAATGGCGCGCCCATTGTGTGATACACCCGGTCCTGATCTGCGTATTCGAACAGATCTTTGTCGGATGAGTTGAGACATTCGGCAAAACCGAATTCCATTCGATTGTAGTTCTCATTGTCTGAATTGATTATCCGAACAGTACTTCCATTCATATCAATGACAGGAATATCTGTTTGCGAATCAATTTCCGAATGAATGAATGGCCGCAAACGTACGGCCACTTTGAGCTCAGACCCGATTCGGTCGTCAATAGTATTGAAATCAATTTCGTCTTCGAATTGATTTGAATTCAAGTCTTCGTTGGACTGAATGTCGTATTTGTGTCCAACAAACCGATTGATGGCATCCGTCTCGACGCCGACCGCAACGTTCACATTGACGGACAGTCGGCTCTGGTTTGGGTCACTATTTCGGTCGGTTCCTATCGGAAAGGATAGTGTGTTTCGATGTATAGTCCCGTTTGTCGGCGCCATTACTTCCGATCTAAACATCGAAACAAAACAAAAATTGATTTTCAAACCAATAGCACAACCACTCCATCCATACCTCTTAACTGTTCCTTTCGGTGTCTTTATTTCAATCAAAGTCTTTGTCTGCGATTCAATCGGTGAGGAAACGGGTGTCGACTCACCGGAAGAATATTTCCCATTCTTTGTCTTCGAATCCAATGTCTGTTTATTCAGCCGTTTATTATCGCCGCCGAAGTCGACGCTCGAGAATATGGGCGAAGTCTGACGGGAAGACTGACCCAAAGACAGCCCAGACGACAGACCCGATGCTGGACTGACGGCCACTGTTTTGCTCGAAGTCTTCTTTGAATCACTAGTTTTGGTCGAATCGCTGCCAATGACTGGTCTGACCAGAGGTCGTGACTTAACTGCTGTTAAACTCTTTGTTTTTGTTGTCGTCTTTGAATTGGAATCAGTTTTGTCCGACTTTTTAGAGCAAAGCAGAGGATCAGCAAAACGGGTGCTCTTTGTCGGCGATGCGCTCCTCGGGTGCGGAAGCGCTGTCGCATCAGTTGTCAGTCGAACCGATCGGTAAACACTGTCCGGCGTTTGCCGTATATAACGAATACCGGCCGGCAATTGAGTGCCGTTTCGGGCCGAAGGAGTGGTAGTCGTCGTCGTGGAAGAGGTGGTCGACTGGACTGACGAATGGCTCGCGAATGGAGACAAGTGTTGGAGGTTTTGGTTGGCTTTTGCGGAACTAGTCTTCGGGTATTGAAGATTGGATTTCCACATATTGTGCGGATACTAACAGTGCGATCGAAATATTGGAAAAATTAAATTAATTTTAATGAAAAAAATGACTCAAAAGTTGACAAAAAAAATATGAAATCATTTTTACATTTGATTAGGATTTGAACGAAAAGTTTAATTTCAAATATGATTTGAATTATTAAATATTAATTCATTAAAACAGTATTTAAAACATTATTTGAATATAAAATCAGATTTAAAACCGGATTAAAAGTATGATCACATGAATTGCATTCAATACTGATTGTTGTTTCACAGGATTTGATGCAAAAATTGATTTACAGTTCAAATGAGTCTTATTTTTAACGCAAAAATATTTAAACCCAAAGACTAACGCAATCGTTGTTTTCAGTTCAACTCTGACTCATAAAAGGCTTTACTCGCTGTCAGATTCGGTCCTTTTTAATATAATTAACTCTATGCCAATTAAGCTTATATATGTACTATCTATTAATCCTCAACTATAATACTCAACCAAACTCTCGCCCGAAGGCTATTGAAAACTCGTGCTCTCATTGGCTGTGTCTGCAGTCTGTCTGCAAACGCATTTCAAAACACTTTACGCAGTCTTTTGAAACATTTTCAAAGCCCTGACTGAACGCTGACTAATATTTTTGATCTTTATTTGCAATTAAATTATAAACATTTTATATGAACTATACTTTTGTTCATTTGATCCTTATATTTGAAATATTTGAAAATTAATATTAAATATATTACCGGTAATATGATCCTGATGACTCAAAAATGGCCCGTATTTAATAAAGACAAGTTCATATTTTTCAAAGAGTTCACTTTTCACAATCTAGGTCACTTTTGAAAAGAAATTGCTTAGCTTAGAATGTACTGTTTAAGTTCAACAGAGTAGCTAGATAATTATTATATTTTCAACTTAAGTTAGGATTTTATTATTTATTTTTAAAAACTAAATAAAATTATTTGGTTTACATATATTAAGCAAAAAATACTTAGAAATAAAATTAATTAAAATTTTTAAAGAATTTATTTTTGATTTTAGTGTAAAATATATTTTTTATGGAAAATATTTTTCAATTCATTAGAATTTTATTTTGAATTCATATTTATTTGTTATAATTTATAAATTAAACTATTTGTTAGCCTTTCTTTAAGTGTGTCTTTGAATGACTGCTCAAATATCTCATTCGCGAGAACTTCTTCGAACAGCCCTTCTGTGGGCACACGAATGGCTTCTCTCCCGTATGAGTGCGGATGTGATTAACCAAATGATGTCTTCGTTTGTATGTCTGATCACATCCTCTATACTGACAGCGAAATCGCCTCCAATTCATGTGAACACAGATTCTGTGATCCAATAGATTCTTGACTTCAGTGAAACTTTTGTCGCAGTCTTTCCAATCGCATGAATGCCTTTTCCCATTACTTCCGCTTTTATTCTGTTTATTGGTTTCAAACTTCAAGAAATGAACACTTCTTTTGTGTTCAGTCAAGTGTTGCATCAAATCAAACGATTTAAGACATGAATTCAAATCACATTTATATCTATTCTTATTCTTCTCGTGCTTTCGCTTATGTCTGAAATAATTTCCCTTAAAAACTGACCTGAAGTCACATTTGTCACAAAAATAGTTTTCATTAAATTTTCTTTTGGTATCATTTTTCTTCTTTTCCGCCAATTCTTCTGAAACTGTTTTAACGAATTTGTTTGAATTGAATATGAAATCAAACTTTGCGTTAGAATTAACGGAATTTATTAGCAGTTGATTGAGTGCCGAATCGGAATTGAAGTTATTCTTTGGTTCAGATTTGTCATTCAGAAGACAATTATTAATAGCTTTTAATTTATTAATTATTTCCAAATTCTTGTTTTGGATTTTCATAACTTTTATATAATTAATAATATTTTTATTGAATCTTTTCAATCCGTTTGAAATTGAATTCACATTTAACTCCATTTTTGTCATTATTAACAGTGATTTGAGCGCTAAAACCATAGACTGTTATTGATATGAAATGAAATGAATGGTAGACTGAAATCCAATCACTGAATGCAAGAATAAGACATTGACTCCAGGGTTAAAGTATAAATAGCTTAACAACTTATACTGATACCAACCAACTGTTGCCAATAGTGATACTTATCAGGGCATAAGTCGAGTGTACAGTGGATATTTAGCCTAGGATCAAAAGTAATGGTCTAAATCTGATGAGTTTTCTCACCCCTTGTTTAACGCAAAATTGTGAGTCAGGTCACCCCTTGTGAGTCGGGTCCTTTTTGCCTCACTTTTGGCCAAATTGGTTCAAAATACAACCTAACTTCGTCGAGCCTTGATCATCCCTACTCTTTTATTATCTTTGCGGGAAATGCAAGTCTCTCTCTCTCTCTCTCTCTCGCATATTGCAGAGCAGATGTGAAGTAACGATAAGTTAGTACTAAAACATATATGATTTCACTCCAATATATTGAGTAAACTATGTCTGAAATTCAATAAAACTTTTGGCGCATTATCTGACTTATGAGAAGAGAGTAACTGAAGGCTCACTACTGACAGCTTAACGATACACATGTGAAATATAAATTAGACAATATTTTCGGTATTACTGGAACTATCGGCCAATAAATAAAAACAAAAATACAAATGATTTGCAAATATTTTTTTGTTAATAATTAAATTCTATGAATGAATTGATTATTAAAAATATATAATTTTAATTAATTCGATAATCAGTGAAAACACAAAAAATTTAACAAATACTAAAATTCTTGAATTTTCTTATACCTTATAGAACTTATATATACCATAAGTTATAGTAAACAAGTGACACAATAAGCCATCCTGCTAAAAATTATTGAAATACTCTCATCCATATCTAATATACAGTACGTAATCCCTACCCCCTTTCCACCAATCTTGTAAGATCTCTTGACTCATTCCCTAGATTATTAGTTAAACAACACTTGTGGATTTATACCCTGATGCTTTAGGCAAAAAATATACTTACTTACAGTATTAATCAATACTTATTAGAAATCAAATGCATATAAATTGGTTTAAACCATAATTTTTATTATTTCTCAATCAAAGCCAAATCAGATTTATATCCGAAATCAGATTACATTAAACTTAATTTCCCGAAACTTTATATTCAAGAAATGTTCAATCAATTCATATACAGTATTAAGCAATCAATAAAAATATTTTCGTATGTTTTTAAAATCAACTTATGGTTGATCTGAATTCTAACTGCAATTCTCGCTATAATTAAAAAACTTTTTCTAAAATTAATTGAATTGTATATTTGGGTTTAAAAGTAATATTTTTGTGAAATTTTAAAATAATAATGAACAGTGTCAATTCTATTTAATATTCTGGATTATTAATTAATTTTAAAAATATTCCTACCATTGAAATGGAAAATGTATGGCATTGAATTTTGATCAGGTATAAATACTAACTGTTCGTGTTTAACATTATGTTTACTGTTATTCAGAATTCTTACAATTGATTTAATTCATGCAATAATTTCTAATATTTTTTTTGTATTTCTTTATTTGTTCTGGCAAACTAAAAGTCTGCTCGAGTCATAATTTCTGATAGAATTATAATTAGCCAAATAGTATACCGAATATAATATTTAAGAAGAACAACATTTAATATACAAGGTTATTAATAATAATAATAATAATAATAAAATGGATTTGATTTGGTATTCAAATAATTCATATATAAATAATGGAACAAATTATGAGATATTTGAAGATTTGCCAGATTTGGAAGCGATTCCATCGAGATATCAAATAATATTAATTTTGATTTACTCGACGACAGCTTTATTTGCATTGGTTTCCAATATAATAGCGATTATTGTATTACTGAAAGGAAAGAAAACATCGCCAGAACTGAAAAACTTTTTGACCAATTTATCGGTTTCTGATCTAATTATGGCTACGTTTTCGATACCATTTAGTTATACTATGTTTATGTACGGCAAATGGCTATTCAGTCCAGCATTCTGTCCAATAGTTCTTTCTGTTCAACTCATCTCTGTATTTGTTAGTATTTATACTCTCATTGCTATCGGTATTGACAGGTATTGACAAATATTCTTATTCTTTGTGCAAATTCTTGCATAAAATAATAGTAAATCAGATTCTATTCACAAATAAAATAATATTTCTTTTATTACTTCATTTGATTCATGTTTTTCAGATACTATGCAATAGTGCGTCCGCTCTGTGCCGACCATTGGCTTAAGAATTACCCAAAGGTTACAATTGTGTTGATCTGGTTAACTGGTTTGGGTCTATCGCTGACCACTTATTTCAACAGCGAAGCCGTAAAGTTTGAGTTTAAAAATAAAACTTATTCTGAATGTCGGGAGACGTGGACTGAAAAGGCGTCCAAAATATATACGATTAATATGTTTGTCATAACTTATGCCTTTCCAGTCTTTATACTTATCGTCGTCTATAGTCGTATCGCTTTTGTGATTCGTAATCGAAAATTCAATCAAAACAAATCACTTCATATGAAAAGACAAAAATTTCAGGTTTGCATCCATGTCTATAATGCTTATAATAATTATCATAAAATCTTTTTTTAATCAGAAATCTTATATTTTTCTAAATTTGCTTTAAATGTTTGATATAATTATATTTTGCGAATGAAGTAAGTACTTTTGCACCTTGCTCAGTACAAGGTAGTAGAAACTTCAATTACGCATGGAACAATTCTTTTGTCATTAGTGAATAATTTCTAAAATTTCTCATATAATTCATATAATAAGCTGAGAAATAATAATAAATAATTGATTGAAACAATTGATTGACATTCAGGTAATAAGACTATTGATAACTGTGGTCCTGGCCTTCATTGTGTGCTGGACTGGAATTCAGATATTCTGCTTGATTGTATACCTCTATCCCGAAGCCACCGAATTTTCGACCAAAACAAAATATTACACCTACGTTATTTCCTACTTTGCGCTACACTGGCTCTCAATGTTTCATTCCTGTCTCAATCCTATCATATATTCATTTATGAGCGAAAATTTTCGGGTATTTATCAAAAATAATTGAAAACATTTTTACCGATAATAATAAGAATTAATAAGACTTTCCGAATTTCCTGAAACGATATGCAGTCGGATATGAAAAAAGTATTTAAAGTATTATTCGGTAAAAGACTATTATTTTTACGTTTTGGCAAAAACACTGGCAGTCAGGTATCGCAGCGCACAGTCTATTCAAACATATCGGCCAGAAGTTCAACCAGAAGTTCAACCAGAAGTTCAACCAGAAGTTCAACCAGAAGTCAGCCCAATGTTGACAACAATGACCCGAAAGTATTCCAAAACAGTCTGCCAAAGAGTCTTGGTAATATAAATACCAATTCTGTATTATATCAAATTATTTGCTGTGGATTTTACTCATTTTCAATGCAGAGTTCTGTAAACAGAGCAATAGATCATTTGACCAAGGTCTTAAATAATCATTGATTTTATTTGTTCTTTTGAATCGATGCAGAGGTAGACCAATAATGGGAGAGAAAGAGAGGAAACATATTCTGTAAAAGCCTTTCTTCACTCGCTTTTGCTGACTTCGCTGTCCATCCTAACCAGTGATCTACCTGTGCCACAGTGATCGGTAGAAAATATTAAAAGCACAAATGCGTCATCTGATTACAAAAGACAGTTTGTCCTGGACACTATTTATTATACAAATTATTTTTTGTTTATTCCAAAATATTTATTGCCATTTCATTATTTCATACAATTATTTGTCAGAATTTTTAAATAATTCTTAAAATTCATATTTATGTATAATTTTTTTTTTAATTAAATGTAATATTATTTCCAATGGATTTCTGGTATAATTAATAAATCAGTTTTAAAACTTTCGAACCGATTATTAGTAAAATTCCGATTTAAACGGTATTGGAATCGACTTTTGGGTGACATTTACAGTTGTATTGATCGCAACCGCAATACAGAACTAAAAATTCATTTTTGTGTCCATTCAATAGCTTTTTAAACAAACCCTGTTTAAAGCCATCAAACAATTTGTTTCGGTTTAAATGTCGTATTCTATTGAATTCTGGCTCAAAATCATCTCCTCTTTTGCCATAACGCGGAGGTTTACGAAGGGAACAGTTGGGACAGTAGACGCCTTTCTGGTCACTCGCCTCGCTTGACACGGCTTCGATACCATTGCCAGTCGTATAAAGTATAAACAAAATCATAAAACATGTTCTTCTGGTGTCTTTTGAACACTAAATGTTAAATAATATAATATTGAATAAGATTTTTGTTCTTGTCTTAAAAAAATCAAGAAAGACCTGGCTAATTAAGGATAAGAAGTGTACTTACTTTAGTTGGATTCATTGCCATTTCAAATGAACTCATTTTTCAATTATAGCAATAATTCAAAAAATAGTTGGAAATGAATGATAAGAAACCCAATTAGAAATGTGAGAAAACATTGAATTTCGGTTCAATTTATACTCAAAGAAGAATTTAAACAAATGGTATCGAAAAGAAATTAATCTTTTAATTAGTATTTATATCACATTTTGAGTTGATTTATAGAATAAATTATTTTCAATTTATTTATTCATTTATTTTCATAATAGTATTGACAATAACTTTATGTTTAGTCTAAATATTAAGTAATTCCTGAACTAATCCAAAATATTTTATAGAATTAGAATAAATCCAATTAATTATTATATTATTTTATATGAATTTCATTTTTGAAATCACATCCATTTGTGAACAAATTTTAGGAAGAAATCAAATATTTTTGTGAAGAAATTAAACATTCATTAAATTGAATAAATATTAATATATAGAAAAGTCAGGAATAGGTTTAGCACAATATGAATATTTGTTTTTAGCAAGATTAATAGTCTTGCTCAATTACAATAATATTATAGCTTATATGCTAAAACTTATGATAGATTACTGATTTTTCATCTCATCGATCATTTATAAGTAAATCGATTCAATAATTTAGTTTAAACTTAATTTCATTCAATTAATTATCGATCCGTTTGTAGCTATCGTTCAATATTTTACATAACTTTCTATTCATATATATTTTGCAAAACTTTTTCAGACTTTTTGGTGAAATTACATTCGCTTCATATGAAGAATCAGCTATCGATGGCCTTCGATAAGGACAGCCACAGTGCTCGGATGGACAGACACAGTGCTGATCGATATCATCGTTGTGGTCAGCATAAGGCCAGCGCTTACCGAATCTGAGGGGCGATCGGATAGTCGGCGGAACACTCGAGTCATCATATAATGTGTCGCTTAATATGAATTGTGTGTAGAATGGAGTCAATAGAGTTAACAAAATAATAACTTGTTTTACATTTTCATACATTTTTGATTGGATTCTGAAAAAATCAATTCAATTATTAATATTTAAAATATTTAAAACAAACTTACGATTAACACAACTGTTCCTGACATTAGATTTGAAAGATCGAGATTCTTATTGATACGGAACTAACCTTTTTTCAAATGACATTAATTCAGATACTGTCCGAATATATATATGAAAATGTTTTTAAAAATAAGTCTATTATAAAATGTTTAGAAAAATGAAAAACATATCAAATTCAGGAGTCGTTGAATCAGAGAATATATACTTTTCTTTTTAGTTGTATTTATTTTAATGAAGTATTTTTGCGAATACATCCAACGAGTATTGGTTTGGAATATCATTTATTTTTAAGTATAATATTATTATTGAGTAAACATATCCTAAAATACTGCTATTCTTTGCATTATTTTATTATACTGTACTGTAATATGTCTTTATTTTAGATCCGTTTCTTAACTAACTATTATAATGAAGATATTCGTAGAGGGAATACGACTTTTACTCGCATTTTAGAAATTTGATCGCATTATGAAATTATTTTTAAAAATCATATATTTGTTTGCATATATTAAAATCGATTTGTTCTGGTTTATTTTGCTGTTGCAAATATTGTTTTTTATTTGTCTGCTCCCACAACTCCCCATAGATTATCCCAAGTCCTTACTCTTTGTATTTTAATTTTTCCTCTACACAGTTATCCTTAAATTGATGAAGATTGTGTCGTTCAGCTGTATTCTTATTGTTGAAATTTTTAATCCAGTTCAATAATTTTAATTAAGATCAGAAATCTTGTTCATATTTTTATAATTATTAGCGGATTAACATTAAAAATCATTCGCGCGCTCCAACACTTGTCATTAACTTATTGTCACGAGGAAAGAATATAGGGGTAGTTTTTAAATCCCGCGCGTTTTAATGAAGTGCACTAGCACATTATGCTCCTCCCCTTCTAACAACTGCGAGTGGCATGTTTACATTTCGTCACCTCATAACAGGTGTATTGAACGGCAATG